>BQNB010000787.1:0-154116 GCA_026074375.1 Tanacetum coccineum
TCAAACGCATCTATTGACCAAGTAAAGCTTTTGAGTTCCATAATTAACTCACCTCTCTCCTTTACACGACATTTGACAGCTTCAACTAGGGTCTGTTAGCCTCAAAATATTGAGTCGAACAATGGAAGTTCGTTCATAACTATATTAGGTCTCGGTCACTAAATTAATATACATTGTAATAGGCTAGACGGGTAAACGGGCTCTTATTTGTAATCTAATCGGTCACGTGTATCGGGCGAAAGCCCAAGTAAACCCGAGCCCGGCCCAAGTAAAAGCCCACACGCCCCATGTAGTTGTGTAGGGTATATATACCATTTTCCATCAAGGAAAATAGTGTCGGTTCATTTTGTAAGATTTCCATTTTGCAAGTAAATTAACCATTCTCTTCCTACTTTCTCTCTCTAGTTTCTCTCTCTACAATTCTCATAATTTCCTTCTCTTTTCTACTTGTATTCGAGCAACATGATAATGAAGTGAAGTGATCAAGGGTAACCGACATTTGGTATCAAGAGCCTCGGGTGTTTAGTGTTTGATTTGTGGTTTAAAAATTCAAAATTCGTGTTGTATTTTAAGTTTTTTTGGGTTCGAACTAAAACGCAAGAAACATCATGGTTTGATCTTTATTTCGTGGCTAAAATGACTAAAGATGTGTACTTTTGTGTTTAGAACAATCCCTTGTATCACTTATTAAGGTTCAACAACTTATTTCATGGTTTAGATAAAAGTTAGAAGAATCCCTTGTATCACTTATTAAGGTTCTACTTGTATTCGAGCAACATGATAATGAAGTGAAGTGATCAAGGGTAACCGACAGTACACGGTTGCTAAGTCCTTATCCTTATAAATACTATTTTGGGACGATTGGGATTCATGGTAGTATTTATTTCGCAGAAGAATGGGGAAGAAAAGTTAAGTCAATACCCCTATATGTTTGTCAAATGATCTCCATGTTATGTTGATCCACCTCAATTCGGGTTATTAGTTAGACTGTAATTGTGAGTTCTAAAGCTCAAGTGTAGGGGTTCATTTATAAGCCTCAAGTGATGTATTAAGTTCAAAAAAAGAGAAAAATAGAAAAGAAAAAGAAAAAAGATTGATGTAGAGTTGTGTAGAGTTTGTATATCTTTATCCGAGTCTTTGGCTTAGCAACCATATCAGCGTGTATTTGTATAAATAATTAGCTAACCCTCTCACCTTAAATTCACCTAAAAAGTCACTCCCTAAATGTATCCCATCCATTTCCATTTCCATTTATGTTATCTTACACCTATACATCACAACCTTTAAAAGACCTCTTTGATAGTAATGACTAATACTTGCGCCTAGCGGTGAAGGTTTGATCTTTTACCTAGCCTATGGTAATTTATATGCTATGACAGGTAATGAGTGTTATTTTCCGTTTCCCATAGTTGTTATAATTTATTATACACCCGAGTGAAAGAGAGAATCCCAAACACTTATGTTAGGTGTTAGTATACACTTTACATGCTTTTAATTACGAGGATTAGGAGGTTGTGTTGTAAACTGGTTTTAAAAAGTAGGTTAAATGCCCCCAATATTGCTATTGTCTAGGTAGAAAAGCCCATTTGCTTGAGGACAAGTAAATCCCAAGTGTAGAGGTATTTGATGAGGTGTTATTTTATACACTTTTTCGGGGTCATTTAACCCCCTAAATCATGCAAATATGCCCAGATTATGTGCTTAATCGTTTGTTTTCATGTTTTTAGCACTTGGATGGCATTTGGAGGAAATACATGTGACTTTGGCTCATTTTGAGAAGAAACAGACAAGACTACGACTCTACACCATTTATCTTGAAGAATTGTGCTTACAGGGCGTAGAGACGGCGTCGCAGACTTCAAGCGACGGCGTCAGGATTTTCAAAGTGACGGCGTCATGGATTTGACGACGGCGTCAGGACGTAAAACGTCTCAAAAGTGGCTCTAGATATTTACGTGGGCGGACGGCGTCACGATTACATCATGATGCCGTCCGTCGCGCTTGTTTTCTTATATATACAAATCTGTTTTTAGGGTTTTAGTGTGTAACTTTTGGGAGACGAACCCTAGTTTTAGAAGACGATTTTGGCAGCCTTTAGGCTCGTTTTTAGGGTGTCAAAACCCTCTTGTAACAGCCTCAACTGCATGATTTAATCAAGTGAAGTTCATTTATCCTTTATCACTTAATATGTCTATGTGTTTTGTGATAGATTCTTGTTCTTCTTCTTTATTTGCCATGCAAGGCTAGATCTATTAGTATTTACTTATGATTGCATGAAACTTAGATTGTAGATCCTTTTAATGTTGCTTCTTGTGATGGATGTGCGCGTTAGGCTTTAGAAAACTAGCCATAAGATATTAAATTGGCATAGACGTCTAGGGAAACGCGAGTGTGTAGAAAGGATACCATCGGTAACAGTCTTCATACTACCTTACCCCTAATATGGTTGATCCCTCTTAAGATATTTCAATTGCATTTAATATACTCTTAGGGGCCTTGTAATAGTCTTCATACTACCTTACTTGTGCGTTGCCTTAACGGAATATTACGTAGACGGCGGGTTCGTGTAATTCGTTCATGACTTAGGAAATACTTACACAGATCATCACAAGTGTGACAAAGCAACATGATTAGGAGAAGCAATCTGAGGAGTAGTGCATGATTAAGTAAATACGTTCGTTTATCATATAGTTATCACCAAAGTAGTTTAGATTATAATTTAGTTTAATTAGATAAAACAAACCAACCTCTCAAACTATGATTTTACCTGCTTTCTGAAAAATAAAAATACAAAAAGAATCTTCTCTCAACCCCGTAGACCTTTGTTAGATCTTGTTCGAGCCTTCCCAACCTATTCCCCTAAAGAACGATAAAAACCCCCCGAGTCTTACCTATACTACACTGCAACGATTAGGTGCACTGCCTAGGGAGTTGTAAAACTTCTTGTTGAAGTCTAACGACAACCGCATTAGAAACATTGATAAGTATCATAGAACATGATTGGAATGGATTGATCATTGAAAATATCATTTGTGGACTAAGATCATGAGGTTTCGTAACCTTGATAAGTTTCGTAAACTTGAAATATTGCTTTCAGACATAAGAAGAGTCTTAAATTCTGAATAAATGATAAAAATAAACTGAAAATGAAAATAAGTCTTTCAGTTTATCATTTTTCTTTGTTAATTATGTTTACGAAAGTAATTGTTTAAGGTTTCGGTTTCGTATGGGCTTATTAAAATGGTTTCGTAAATAGTATTGGGTCAAAATGATAGGTTTCGTATATGATATAATGGGCTAATAAATGGGTTTCGTAAGGCAAAATTAGGCTTTCAGTTTGGGTTTCGGAAAGCAATTTTAATGGGCTAAATTTTTTACGACTACTCAAAATGGGCTTAATGGTTAAACAAAATGGCATTTTACGAAAACCAAAGATAAATTTAGTTATAAATCATATTTCTATATTGATAAATGGGCCAAATGGTGAAGATTGTGTCCGGTTTTGACCGTTTCTTGAACTTAACAGGATGAGGATTGAACAATCTACTGACTATCTAAATATCGTATATAAGAATATGTTTTGCATTGCTAAATTTTTCATTTTAGTGATCAATGATTCAAATGATATGAAAAGAAAAATGAATAAACATGGTGATTCAAATGTCTGTGATCATAAGTTTCTCATGTCTCAACAAAGGCAAATTTCAAAGTTTTGAAAAGATTGTTTCAAAAACAGTTCAAAGTGATTTATGACTATCTATTGTACTCAATGGGGTAAATAGTCTAAGTCATGTCCGGTTTTGATCATTTTCTGCACTGCACAGAATGAGGAGTAAGTGGCTTAGTGACCATCCAATTGTTGTTACATTAGTTTGGTTGTATAATCATGTCTTTTTAAACACTTTGGAAGACTGTGATTTTGGAATATTATTCAATTTTCTATCAAAAGTAAAAGCCGTATCTTTGTGTCAAAAAGTGGTACTCTTTTACTGAAAAGTTTTTTAGAGAGAATATAAAGTTATACTCTTCGATTTCTTAAAACATCAATGGTTGTCACTACATATGTTTTTTTGCCAAATTGGTATTTTTAAAATCAGAGTATATCTTTATTAATCTTGAAAGAGTATCATTTCACAAATGCTTTTTGGTGAGGAAACTCAAAATAGAAAGAGAGATAAAATCCATACGCGAAAAAACAAATCAAAGTATGCTCGAAAAAGAAATGCCAGAGCATAAAAATAAGATCAAAAGAAAAAAACGAATAAAGCGTATGGCATGTGCCCGAAAAAGCAAGAATTGGCACATGAGAAAGAAAATGATCAGAATATGCTCAAAAAGAATTGCCAAAGCATATAAACAGACATAGTGGAAAGAGACAAATTTTTTGTATAAATGTGTATTACATAAACTTTATCTCATATCACTAATCACTTCATGACATCATACATTTTTCACATGGCTCAACAAATCATTCCAGCTTCTCAACTTGTCCCCAAATTTCAAGGCATTGGGAGATGCAAAAATAATAATGTGCTTCAAAGTATCCCATGCTCACCAGAATGCAAAATTGTTAGATAAATCTTGCTTGATCATCCGTTGAGTTATGCTCTTATTGCAACCGCTGATGTTCCAGCTGTGTACTTACAACAGTTCTGGAAAATAGTCCGCAAGGTTCCTGACACCAAGGATACCATCAGAAAATCCATTTGTCGTACCAGCTACCATCGAGATAATTGAATCTTTCATGCACAGGGTTGGTTATCAAGGTGTCGTGGATAAAGTGAGTGCCTTCTTTATGAAGAATCTTACTCAACCATGGCAAACAATATTCAAGGTGTTCAACCTTTGCTAGACCATAAGAACATCAGGACATGATCAGACAAAGATCAATATTCTATAACTTTTTCATGTTGTGGTCAACCGAACAAATGTTGATTATGTTGCTCTTCTCTGGTGGGATTTTATGAATAATGTATTTTACAAAAAGGATGTCATTCAGTACCCTCACTTCACCAAGCTCATAATTACTGATTTGATGAAGAAATATCCATCTATTTCTTCGAGATTAGAAGAGGATTATTATTCAATTAAAGATGATATTTCATTGGTGAGTGTTTATACTACGGGGAATGTGACTATTCGAGGGATGCTGATTCCCGATGCATTCTTGACTGAGGAGATCCATGCCACTGATGACTACAAAGAGTATGAGACGGTGTTTGTTAATGTAGTTGTTCTAATGAATCAACCGCAACCGGTTGTTTCTACCCAAGGAACGCATAGGTCTACACCTAGAGCCCATAGGACACCTACCCTTATTGCTGCTAGTCCTCAGGGGAAGAAGAGGAAGCAAAGTGCTGGAGAAATAAGTTCACTGAAAAATCACTGAAAATAACTATCAAACAGAAGCAAGTGGTCGAAGGTGACAAAGATGTAGAATCATATGCTGATAAGTTTGTTGCTTTTATGATTCATGATAATGTTGATGATTTCGAGATAGGATAGAGCCCGGGAGTCATAAGAAACATTCGGAAGTTGTTAATGATGATGATGATGATGATGATGATGATAATAAGGAAGAGAAGAAAGATGAGAAGGAAGGTGATGAGATGGGTAGTTTGGAGACTAAGATTGAGAAGATGCAAACACCAATTCCTACAACACCTAGATCCCCTAGGATAAACTTATCTTCGGATAAGAATATTGTTCATGAATTGATGGATACTGTACCACTCTTAACTGCCACTACATCTAAAGATCCACACAAGAAAATACGCATTTCCAGCAAGTATAGTCATCTTCCAGGAGCGCTTCGCAAGATGTGAAGGCGTCAAGGATATATAATCAGGGATATGGAAGGTAAATGTGTGACAACTGATGAATTCTGGAAAGTTCATGGAAAAGTTGATCAAGTTCTTCATGAAATTGTACCTCAACTTGCTGAAAGAGCCACAAATGACTTGATTGAAAGCAATTTAAAACCCATTGTGGCTGACACCATCATTCAAGAGCGAGATGCTTTTTAATCAGAAGTACCTGCTCTTATTTCCAAAGAATTCGATGCACAAGCACCCCAAATCATAAAAGAACTTTTCAAGAATTATGTATAGACCAATGTTATTCAAGTTCATCCTACCACAACCACTTCAACAGAAACAACTTCATCAGCTAATCTTCAACAATAATTATATTTGAAGATGAAGTCCAGTCTTCAAGATCAAGCTAATGATCCAGCATTGTGGGATGTACTGAAGCGTAAGTTTGAAAAGTCTTCCACTTCTAATACTTTTTGCCAGGATGATGAATTTCACTCACAACGACATGATGACCATCAAAAAGATGATGCTCCTCCTGAGGGGGAGAAAATAGTGAAAAGACACAAGACTTCTAAGAGTTCAAAGTCTGCAAGGGGTTCTTCGTCAAAATGATCAACCAAAGATTTCACAACTTATGTATCCAGGCAACAACAACAACATGAATGGGATGCATGGGAAGAGGAAACAATTATTGATGAAGATGAGGTAATTCCTGAAGATGAAACACCTGAGCTGGTCACAAAATTTCAAAATGTTGATAAGCGTGTTCCAACTATCTTTGATCGTGCAAGAATGGAGGCTACACTGAATGATATGTTGAGTAATCAGTTTAGAAATGCTGAAGAGTATGCCTACCATTTGGAACAAGCAATAAATTTTTATGGAGAATCAGATAGTTTGGGAAAGTAGATAAGAGGACATAAGACGATCAAAACCAAAGCCTCTCGTTTTTTATGGACCATAAAGAAATCCAAATGAACCTCCAAGGTATTTGTACAACAAAGATCTATTCTTTCTAAAGAATGGAAATACTAAGGAGAAGAAGTATATTCTTTCACTCCACAAGATACACGCAAAAATATTTCCAGAAGCTGATCTAGAAGAAAAGATGAATCGTTGGGTTCGAAAAGAATTCAATAATTTTAATAAAGACGCACGGTTGTCAATTCAACATTAGAAAGATTCATGGCATAAAAGAGTGTACAAGCAAAACCAAAGAAAAGTCAGAGACAATCCAGAAGACTATTTCTCTAATCATAGGATTACAAAAGTTGTCAGAATTACTACTGATCAACAATATGGTTTGGATTACATGGAACAAATTCTTGTGACAAGAGAAAATGATAAGCCGAATAGTTTTTCTGAAGCTGACTTCAAGTACTTGAACAAAAATGATATTGAAGACTTGTATTATCTTTGTCGGAACAAGAAGGTCAACTATCGTGAAACCAAGTTGATGAATTCATTAATAACGTTCATCAGAAGTCGTGTGATCTGGGAGAGAGTTCATAATTTTTAGTTAGGAATAGAGAGTTATCAAATCAAGGTCAATTTAACTGCTCCAACATTAATATTTCTTAGTATTGAAGCACATGAACTGTACTTAATGGTAGACAAGCCAACAACAGGTTTGATTTACTTAAATAGCAAAGATGAGAAACGGGTTATGTATTTGATGAAGATTGTTAAGTTCTGTGATGCTATGCTGGAAAAATTCTTGAAATAAGTAAAGCTAAAGATCTTTCAATCTAAACCATAGAAGAAACCACCTCTGCTAGGTGAATTAGATCGTGATATAGTAAATGCATTTGAAAGAGAAATACTCAAGCGTCTAAGTCATCGACAGCAAATGAGAAGGTAGGAATCTTTTGTGAATGAAAGACCAATTCTATCGACGATGAAGCGTCTATAATAATCAACCCTTAAGGGGAGATTGTTAGGTTTAAGAAACGTGTTTATTATTAGATGAATTGGTCTTTGTATAGTTTTGTTTAGTTTATAGTTTTATTTGTAATTATAATGTAATATATAGTCTATCTTGTCAAAGTTAGTAAAAGTTGACCAAGGTTTGACTAAGATGTAGAAAATTGAATAGGAGTTGCAATAAGTATAATTACCCATTTGGAGGGTGTTTATATAATTTCTTTACATTTTGTAACTTCATTTCTCCTTCCATTACTATTTTCCATTTGGGAATGAAAAACTTTGAAGAATGATGAAAAAAATCTCTAAGTCCTCTCTTCTATTAATTTTGCTATAATATCTATTATGCAACATGACATATAACACTATGCGTATGTATTGCATGTAATGACTCTGGAAAAAAAAATGCTTTTTCAATATATTCATTATTCAAAACTGTAAAGAGGACTTTCACCTCGTTGTTGTTTATATATACAATCTCCATGTATTATTGTTTCATTCACAATTAAGTATGGGACGTGTCTTCATTTGATATTCATATTTGCTAATTGATAATTTCAAAAAAAAAAATAAAACCGGTATTTAGTTTTTTAAATACTAGTCTTTAACCTCGTGCATACATGAGGCTTTCAATAGATTTTTTTTAATAATTATGTAAATTTCTATACAATATTATAGTTATAATATTGTTCACGGCACGAGTTTTTACATTGCTGTATATATTTTTGTTGAACGACGTATTTGAATTTGTTTAATTGACACAATATTGAGTGTTGATGTTGTTTAAACTTTAACTATTGTTATCATGTAATAGAGATGATGCGTGTTTAATTGCACGTAATGATCAGAGGAAAAAATGGTTTTCAGGATATCTTATCGAAAAACTGCTAAAGAAGAATTACAATGTTGTTGCTATTTGTACAATTTGCTTATTTATTTTTATCTACTGGGTAAACTCATGGGCCGTGTCATTCATTTTAATATTATATTTTGTTTAATGATAAGTTCAGACGTAATTATTTTTAAAGTGTGTAAACACATATAAAGAATGGAATAAAAAGGAGACGTTATTGAACGCCATTAGTAAAAAAAATGTTAGCATATCTTCTTATTAATTATGTATCGGAACCCATGTCATTCTTATATGAACAATCTCTTATACTATTTAATAGAAAAACTAACTCATGTATCATTTTAATATCTATAAATCCGAGTGTGTAACATACATTAATATAGTGATGTGCTGTGCGTGTTTCCTGACTGAGCTTACACCCCTACTCGTATATTAACACGTTTTATTTATAGACTCGTAAAAATCGATGCTCCGTTTTACTAGTATCTATCTATATCTCTAAACGTGTGAGACTCTACTCTCGATACTATACTCACTCACACTCTCCTTCGGATGTCTCTACTCAGACAATATTTATACTCATCCTCTACAAGATTGTCCATGTATTTTGGTGATGTGACTCATCTAACCCACACGACTCCGACCAACCTCAATCCCCCCCCCCCCCCTTCCCCCCCCCACATAATTATTGTCCATCTATAGTTCTTTTAAATAATATGTGTGTACCACCGTTAAGTAGACTAGAAGCAATACTCAGGATGTCACATACACATAAGGCCACTATGTGACATAGTGACACAGCCGATGAGTGAAAACCCAAACACTTCATACTTGCCAGTGTCACTTATGATGATTACCACCTGTTCTTCTTCCACTACGCTGATAGGCTAAGATGTGTCTTTTAAACTAATATGAACCTAAAGACAAGAAAATTAAATAACAAGAAAGGTAAGTTTTGTGAAAACTTATATGATCTAGAAAATGTATATACTTAGGGTGTACTACCCTTTATTATTGCCTTGTTCTATCTACTAAATCTGCCACACATTGATTGGTGATTATAGAGGATATGTCTAAATTAGTGTGTTGTCTTAGTCCAGCTTCTACACCATATAATAATTAGCCTAATGCCTTGGTTAAGCTGATATACCTAATAATTATGCATTAATTATCCAGTTTGTTTATGTCTCGCATTCCAACACCGTAGTACAGTCGCTATATGTTGCACACAAACTTGATAAAAGAACCTTACGCGACTCAACTATGCTAAGACCCTAGGAAAATTCTAAGGTTTATGTGGTTCTTAGTCCGACTATAAACGGTTATCGCACGTTATTACTACTGAAGATATAATCAACTCACAAGAAATAGATAATTGATAATGCTCTAAATATACATAAATATCCCCTTACGATTATGCTATTTGTCTAAATTATTACGTCTTTAGATACTTATTTGAGTAATAGTTGTTGCAGTAATAAACGAAGCAAGGAAGCTTGAAAAGATAAAGAATGATCATTAGATGTGTTAACGACTGTTAAAGAGAAGGACTTAAAGAGAAAATAATAGAAAAGACGTCAAGTGCGGCGTACTTCTTAAGAAGTGCAGCGTACTTGCTGAGCGGGCAAAAGCAATTAATTCAAAGATAAGTACGACGCACTTCTGAATAAGTACGACACACTTCTTACTTGTAGTTACGAATTTACTGCCATTATGCCTTGCATTGAAGTGTTACTGATCATTTGCACCACTACCCTTCTCTCCCACGTTTTGGAGACTTGTAAGGTCTATTTAACAACAACAAAGGCCTGGAGAATCATACAACAACTAACAAGAACCATTAAAAGAAGAATTTGAGGAGTAGGATGAACTAACATCAAGTTCATCCTATCTCTGCTATAATCACCACACTTGGACAAATTTTGGAGTTGCTTTCCGGTTATTTAGCTGCTGTGACAGAGTACTATGAGGTCGGATTAGTTTCTTTGGGGTATAATATAGTTTTGGTTTAGGAAAACTCGTGTAAATAAATTTGTGCTTGTGAACTTTGGTATAATCTTATTATCCTTTTTAATATGATTTATACTGATTTTATGAAGTTTATTATGTGTTTCATTCATGTGATCATGGAGTAGTCATCCTATGTTTGTTTGGGCAAATTGGAAAATGTGATATAAATGTATATTATGGATGTATGCTTTTGATTATACGAATTGTATGCTTGATGTGGTTATGCTAAGATCATTTGTTATTGTTTGATTTTTCATTTTAGTATAGTTAGGTCAAAAGGCTCTATTGCTTTGATTGAATTTCATGTTGTTTATCTATGGTAATTCAGTGTTAACCTTGTGAGAATTGGTTAGTAATACTATAAACAACCTAAGTATAATTATGTTTAAGGACTAATCTCACGTCTAACAACTTGATTAGAGGAAGTATGCTTGTTATATTATCAACCATAAACCTATCTTTATGCACTTGACAGGTTAGGAATTATAGTCCCAAATGAATTCTTGTCATGTTAGGTAGATATTTGCTTTAATGATTACCTGTCATCTCTTGCCTATATGCCTTGTTTGTGCGTGTATCTCTATTTGTGTATATGTTTATCTTCATGTTTCTTAGCCTAAACAAACATGTTTTAATCATCTTGTTTACAAAGCCGATAATTTAGAGTTATTGTCTTTTATAATAAAAAAGCTAAGTCTTTGGACATGTGACTATCTAAAGATGTTTTCTGCAAAACATGTTAACTTTAAGACACAACAATCCCGTAGAACGACTTGGTCTTACCGTTACTAGATTACAAACGAAAAGGTATACGTTTCTCATGTGTTAGTGATTTTGTTAGCCTCACTTTTTAGTGAAGCTGGCGTCTTACACGTGAATTGGACTAGTCTTGGACACTACGTGTCATGCAGGGGTCATTTATGTAAACTAGGAATAGTTTGCTTTTTCTTTTAGTATAAATACCCCTCGTGACTCTCCATGAGGGGTGGTAGATGTTCACTTGTATTTTTCTCTTTTCTCTTCTAATCTAACCTTTCCTTTTTTTGTTCATCTCACTCTCTCTACTTTCTCTCAGTAAAATCACAATGATTCATCTTATGTATTTTGATCAACCAAGGCCCCCGAAAAGGTGTTTTTTGATCTTTGTCAATTGGTATCAAGAGCTAACCGGGGGTGTTTTGTATTGTGTGTGGTTGTGTTCGTGTTTTTTCAACTTATTTAGAGCTTATTTTAAGCTTATTTCGTAGCTTATTTTTGGTTAAAAAGTGTACGAATTTGTTTTTTGTTGTTATGAGAAACTGTTTTATAATAGTTTTTTACTATTTTTTACATTTTTTATAAGTTTCTTTTTGGTCCTTCTTTGTTTTCCAAAAGTCTCAAAAAAGCAGATCTGGTGTTCATTTGTTGACAGCTTATTTTCAAGCTTTTATAAGCTTATTTGAGATTATTCTTGTCTGGTCATTTTTTCACAGCTTATTTTGAGCTTATTTCGTCCTTATTTGAGTTTTTCTTGAGCTTATTCGAGCTTATTTTATGGGCTAAACAGATTCTTAAAGCTTATTTTTGGTCATGGTTGGGAAACAAAACACAGATCCAAGGTTTTAGGAGCAAGGACGATAGTACAGTTTTGGTCTCTTGTGTGCACCGAACTAGTCATTCGCCGAACTAGTCATTCTTCAAGTGCCGATCAAGACTACCAAACTAGTACAACCGATCTAGAAGTTCTTCATCACCCGATCTAGTTCAAGCCTTAAAGACCCGATCTAGTTTAAGTTCAAGACCCGATCTAGTTCAATCTTTCAGACGATCCGATCTAGACAGTTTCCAAGAGGAACCGATCTATGCCATGCCTAAACTCAAACCGAGTCAACTCGGTATTTACCGAGTTGACCCGGGTCAAACTCACAACGAGTCAAAGTCAAAAGTAATGAAAGTCGAATATCAAACAGACTCATATAATAATCAAACGACCAACTATAATCAACAACAAGCAACAGCCCTTCACTATACAACAACACAATCCATCAAATCCAACCTTCAGTCTAATCCTAAACCCATCGTCACATTTTCTCACAATCCTCTCCGCAACTAATCCTATCCCTTCATCAAAGACTCGTAACAGAAAAGACAATGAAACAATTAATCTCTGATTTGTGTTTATTTGTCACCAAATTTCTTTTTGACTAAACACAATTTCATCATCGATCTATGTCATGGAATGAACCATCTTTGCTATTAGAATTTAAAGACAGTTTATTAACAAATCTGTTATAAACTCATCTTTCGTTCGATAAGAAAACAAACAAATCAAAGACTACAAACCTACCCGACACCACAATATCAATGATCTTGAAGCCATTCATCTCTTCAGTTCTTTGTAGGTGTGTGACTCGTGGTCAATCTGAAATAAATGATCAACAATATTTGTGATACGTTTTGGTTTGTGGTTGCAAGGGTTCATGCGTTTCAATATGTAGTAGTGATAAGGTGATTTGTTTTAACTTAGTTCTGGAGGTGAAAGAATAGGACGGAGGTTTCTAGGTGATGCGTTTTTATGGCTGCATTTCATTTGTGTGAATGATTAGGGTTTCTCTTATGACCTAATATTATGGGATTGTGTGATACTTATAACTAAAAAAGTATGGATCGGGTATATGAATTTGTTGTAGGCCGAGTATAAAACTTTCATGGGCTGGCATTATGCATGTCCAAAAGTTGGGCCTAAATCTGTGTTGGACTGTGTTATTGTTAACATAGCACTGTGTTAGGATTTATTTGGCCCGAAAATACTTATGGTTTATCAAATATGGGCTCGTGTTATCGGATTGAGCCGGGTATTAAACCAATTTTATGTCGGGAAAAGTATACATGATTGGGGTTTTACTACTTGGACGGGCCATGCTTATGTTAATTATTTTGAGCCCTGTATCCGTTAACGATAATGACACGTCAAAAAAAATCATGAACAACAACACAACAAACACAATACATTACACTAAAAACGATCCTTATCAAAATTCACCTTCATTCATAATGGCTAGTATTGAATTTTAATGGACTATGGAGACTTTGTTTGGATGTTTGATATTTGGGATTGTAAGTAGGCTCTTCTACGGGCGATGTACTTATTTCGTTCCTTTCGGTCTCTTTCTTCTCCACACGAAGATGACTTGTATTAGGATGAAGACTTGGATATACTAGTTGCTTTTGTGATTCTTTCTTCCTCTATAACTCAAAGTTTGCTTTCATTTTAAGGAGTTACATTTGTAGTAATCAGTGCTCACGTAGTTGAGGATATTTCAAGTGTGTTTGTTATTTTTTCTATACTTTTGGTGAGTATAGGCACGTAGAGATTTGCCTCTGCATCGTTCTCGTCACATGGCATAGTACAAGATTAAGTCACAAGTGTAGGATTATGCTTTATCTGTGGTCATACAGTATTAGGCCTACAGATAGATAAGGCGATTTAGAGATCAGGTTGATCAAGAGAGATTTTTAAAGAGGGTACCGACATCTTCTCACAGACTATTGCTTATGCAATCACGGGTTATGAAGCTAAGTATGCAGTTTCAGTTGGCATAAGATGTACAGATGTGTAGGATGATTCCTCAGTTAGTCATCATCCTTGAGGGAGAAATGTGTACATCCGGTACTTAGTTGATTTTTTATGTTACCGTTTTGATGTTACAGTTTCGACTACATAGAGGGATAAATTGCTTTCACTCGGGAATTAATTGACTTTGGTGTTACCATTTAGACTACATAGAGGGATGAATTGCTTATGCTCAGGACTTAATTGACTTTGGTGTCGCAATTCATATCTGCACTTTACACTCAGGACTTAATTGACTTTTGTGTGGCAATTTATATCTGCACTTTCCTAGAGGGAGAAAAGTGCATTTTCAAGTCTTAATTGATTTTGGTGCTACGGTTTCGACTTCAAAAAGGGGAATAAAGTGTGTACTTTGGGCTGAATTTCAAACAAGACTGGAATGCTTCCTAAGTAAGACGTGATGAGGATATCATCCCTCCCTAAGCAACGGTTGTATTAAACTCTTATCAGGTCAAGGTGTTGTCTTGGGGAGGGAGCTGAAGATTTCAGCAGTATGTTCGTCTACAAGCTGAAGAAATAAGATGGTTTCAAGTAGATCGTGAAGATATTCTCAAGGAATACTAGAACTTCATTCTCATTCGTTTTTCTTTATTTTGTTTGTGGGAACTTTTGTACCAATTACGTGTGACACCATCTTGGAGGGAAGATTGTTAGCCACACTTTTTAGTGAAGCTAGCGTCTTACACGTGAATTGGACTAGTCATGGACATGGTTTCAGTAGGGTCATATATGTAAAAAAGGAATCAGTTTGCTTTTTCTTATAGTATAAATACTATGCTCTCATGAGGGGTGGGGATGTTCCTTGTATATTTTTTTTTTCTCTTTCTAATCTAAAACCTTTCATTTTGTGGTTTATCTCGGCTCTCTCTACTTTCTCTTACTAAAACCACAATGATTCATCTTATGTATTTTGATACCAGGCCTTGGAAAGGTATTTTTTGCTTCTTGTCAGATTTAATCGGCTTTTAAAATCTGGTTAAACTAGTTAATATAAATTAAAAGCTTTTGTAACACATCAATAATCACAAACACCAACAAGAAATCAGTAAAAACAACAAATCAACAATAAATTTCATGCAATTTTAAGTAAACACAAAGAGATTTAGCCTAGCATAGCATACGAAGAACAAGAAATCAACACAATCAAGAAAGTAATGATAAACATAATTGAATGATTGATGTTAATAACTTATCTTGATGTTAAATTTGAGTTATAATGAAGAAAAGCACTGAAAATCTCATAAAATTCGGTTAGGGTTTATCTCACAAAAATCTCACACAAATGATGAAAACTTAGCAAAAATATATATAGAAACCAGATTCTGATGCCGTCATGTTATAGATGTGATGGTGTCACCCCATCGTCATCGATTTAGGGTTTTTTCCCACTGACTAGCTCTGACGGCGTCACTTGGTAATGGCTGACGGTGTCACGCTGGGCTTGTGACGGCGTCACATACTGGTCGATCACGAAAAATATCAAAACTTTACTTTTCGGGAATAATTGGTGACGACGTCACGGATGTCGGTCACGAATTTAAACTTTTGTCTTTTTCTTCCCATATTTGTCCAAATGAGCCCAAGATTTGTATGTTTTCAACAAATGCATAGTCCATGATCTAGAAACCAAATATGAATGATTTTAAGCCTTAATAAAGATAAACGATTATAAAATGCATGAAATAATAGGGCAAATATCCTCCAAAATCACTATCAAATTTCACTTCATCAAATATTTTTACACTTGGGATTTTCTTGTCCTCAAACAAATAAGCTTTTAACTCAGACAAAGTACATTTTATGGGGCATTTAGCATTAATATAAAAACAATCCATGGCAAAATTTGTTTGACAATACACTTTTGAAAGTTTTAAGCACGGAAGCACAAAATTAACATCTCACATAATATGTGTTTAAATACTCTCATCTCTAGGGTGTTTATGAAATATAACAATATGGAAACGGAAATAACTTAACTTACCATGTCATAATGCATATTTTACCATACCCTTGATAAAGGATAAAACCTCCATAACTTTGGCATATAACTTAAAAAATACTATCAAAGAGGTAAGGACTCAAGGTAAGGATATGTGGATATTTAAGTGGACAAAAGTTAACAATCTAAACAATTACATTTAAGTTGTTGCCAAGCGAAAACTCAAAATAAATACGAAACCAAATAATAACTTTTTTTCTTAACTCTTTCTTGACTTAACAATAGCAAGACGATAGTCCGTATGTTCCTCTCTCTCTCTCTCTCTCTCTCTCTCTCTCTCTTACATACAATTACCCTGCAATACTTGATCTGCCAGAAATAAACATAAATAATAACTTGAACATAAATGACCTGAATTAGAAAGATAAACACAGATAGAGTATTAATTGACATTTCATAACTCGGGGGTAATGAATTTATTTCTTCCCCAATTTATCCATATATATAATACTACTAAGAGTCTCAATTATCTTAAAACTATATATACGACTTAACTTGGCAGCATGTAATTGTCAAGAAAATTAACAAGGGTTATAACACATAACACAATAAATGTATGCTTAGGCGATTTGGGTGTAAAACTGTTGTTTACTTTTAACTAACGCAACTTAACTAAAGAGTTAAATTATGTTAGTACCATGTATTAGCAATGTAATGAATAAGAACTTTTAAACGTAAAGATAAATGACACAATAATTTTCAACGTTTAATTCTTATTAGATATATATCAAAGAATTATAACTGGTTGCGGAATAACAACCGGATTAAATGACAATGTAAGTGTATGATCTTGTCTCTAAATCTAAAGTATAATCAAAGTTTATACTCTATATTGCAACTAAGCTAACCTAAGACTGAGTTACTTTGAGGAGTAAAATTTGTTTGTGAATGTTATACATTTAGTGCAAAAACTTGTTTTACTCCTTTACAAACTTTTCTATTTATAAGCTAAGGAATTAAGATTTACTACGGGTTCCTAAATACACGTGTGAGACATCAAATGGGTGGTTCAGATACCATTTAATGCTGCCATACTAGGAACTAGGAAAATGTTACTTTTGTGAACAGTTGGGTGTACTATCGGTACTTTTATACCAACTATAGAAGTAGTCATTCCCTAGGTAAATCCTTTTTTTAAAACCCCCCTTTTCTTTAGTCCTCTTAGACATTTGTCTAAGTCTTCAGGCTCTTCAAAAGTTGAGGAGATTGTATGGGGTTATTTGAGCTTATTTCCACAACTCATTGAACCCATCACCTTCTTTTTTGGTTCAGGGACTTTATTTAGGGAGTACAGCCTCACTAAATGGTTGAGTCTTTCTTCATAGACTAGGGTTGAACACTTAAAGGTAACTTACTAAATGACTATTCATTCAGTGACTTGTTTAATGTTAAAGGATATCTAACACTTAGGATATTTTCTATTCAAATCCTAAGGTAAAGATCATTTGGCACTGAATTGGTCCAACGATCTCCTTATATTTGGATATAAATATAGCCTAAGTGTTTTTCAGTGTAAGTGAGCAAATACAACTTCTTCTTACACTGAATCTAGAAAGCAAGTAAAGGATATTGATAACTTAAAATACTTTATTTATGTTGAGGTTATATTGACTTATCAATCTAATACAAAACATTCGAAATAAAGATAGAAAAAGCTTAAACATCAGAATATCATAGGGCTTCTAACTTTATTTTCTTGGAGGTGAGCTTTTCTTTGTCATGACATTTATCAGTCATCTTGTTCATCAACATTATGAACCTCTGATTCTCTAAAGACTTAACATTAAGAGCCATCATCTTATAATCCAGAAGAGTTTTAGTTTCAACCTTCTTAATGTCACTTACTCTCTAAAAGGATGGATCACCAAACACATCAATGAAGAATAGTCCATGCTTAGGTTTTTCAATCACTTTGTTATTCATAAACTTGACCCCTTCAGGTAATTTATGGTTGCAGTGCAGACTAGCAATGTAAGTTTCAGGCTCCAACCCCATTGCTTTTCTTTTACGGTTTGAGGGTAGTAAAGGGTCTTGTTCAGGCAGAGTAAGTGATTCGTTACTTTCTAGAGTCTTGGCGATTCCTTTCAGCCTTTTATACTTCTTGCTCATAGACTTCATTAGATCACCCACACATTGGTTCTTTTTGTTTGAATGATGACACCTAAATCATCCTATTCACTAAGACTGAGATCACCAAACTTAAACTCCTTATGATATTCAAAGTTCCTGATATCATTGTCTCTATAAATTGTTATTGCCACTGGTGTTAACCTAGGATTTATGTGGATGTCAGTGCTTTTTTCAGGCTTTCTTCTACTGGTTACACTCCACGCATAGTTGTCATACCTTTTCTTCATCAGCTCTTATTTATTTCTGAGCTTTTCATTGTGTTCTCTATGTAGGACTTTCAAGTGTGCATCTTGATGTTTAATGAAGTTTTTGCCTCCTAAAATCATTACCCCAACTTCACTTACAATTTCTCTAACTACCTTGATGATCTCAGGCTTGCTCAACTCAGCATTCTTGACAACATGTTCCATCTGATCCTTTTTGTCAAGAGCAGCTTGAAGTTCATCACCAGATAACTGAACCATTCATGTTGTGTCGACATTGCTCAGTGTGTCATTAGGATCTTTAATAGATAAACAGATGTGTTGTGGTTTTGTTGTTTTTGAAATCGTTGTTGTGATTTGAATGCTTGTTAACGTTTGTTTGGTTTCTTGCTAACAAAGGACTAACGGTGAAAGATTATTGTCGTTAAAGGATTGGAGTTGTAAAGTTAACTGCAGTTAAGTTTTGGATAACGAGGACTAACGGTGAAAGCTAGTTTAAAGTTAAGGGTAATAAGTGCAAACACGATCTAGGGCTTGGTTTAATAAAACGCGAACCCTAACTCGGTAAATACCGAGTTAACTCACCCACAAAAGCGTGAACTCCTATGAAAACTAAACTCAAACTCGCAAGAACTTCAATCTAAGCTCGTTTGATTTGTTGAATTTACATAAAACACAATCTATACTCGCTTTAGAACTCGCACAATGGAACTCGCATGAAATTTGAACTTAGTTTGATTCGAACTCGCACGAAAGGAACTCAAACTCACATAAGCCTGAACTGTACTCGCATAACCTTAACTCGCATATTCCAAAACTGAAGTCACTTGATATGTGAACTCGCGTGTTTATATTCACATGAAATCTGGAAATGAACTTGCATTAATATGTATTCGCTTAACCTGTTTAAACTCGTATGAATTCAAACCCTCGCATGAAAACATGTCCTATTCATTTCTTTTAATTTCGCATAAACCAACTCACATAAACTGGTTTAAAGAGCATGTGAACTCGCATGAACCCTAACTCGTAAACCTAGAAACTATATTCGCTTCTTTTACTCGCATAAAAGGGGTTTTAAACATGTGAATTCTCCTAAAAAGGATTTCAAAATCATGTGAGTTCGCATAACACGTGAGTTTGAAAAAAGCTTTCCTAAAAACTAGGAACACCACTCGTCCTTTTGTCCTTACTACCCACACTCGCATAAGACGATTTTAAACCAACAAAACATAACAAAAACTCTAAAAGAACGATTTTTAAGTTAGAAAGATTAAAGCTTTTTGTTAGAAATTTGTTCTAAACACATTTTACTAACTAAAACACTAACCTTTAAGTGATATTTGCATTTGAAATTAAAAAGTATGTGTTTTTTGTATTGTAAATAAGACGTGAAGGTTAAGAGACAAATAAGCAAAAGATAAGCACAAATAAGCCACATATAATCCACAAATCACCCCCTTTGTCTATTCCGGGCGATTGATACCACTTGTAGGACTAACTTTATGTCATTACCACACACTTAATAAGCTAAAGAAATAAGATGATGAAGAAGAAGTGGGGTGACTAGAATAAGCTAAACAAGAAAATGATGTTTCTTGATATTGGATGAAGAACAAAGACAAACACACTTTCCCTCTAACTTACAAACACAATGATACTAGCCAACAACTTAAGAATGAGGGGGATGGTTCCTTTTATAGCACAAGGCCCTCCCAACACTTACCCTCTTGGACCGATGTGGGATGTTTGCACAAAACTAGAGTAATATTAGCTATGAAAACCGTCTGTAACTATTATCTAGACTATTACAGTCGTTTATACATTAATGGACATCACTTATAAAAATTAAGGCTAACAATTACATCTAGCGTAAGCATGGTTCTAAATAGGCGCGCTATTTCCCGGGGAAAGGCGGAGGTAGTGATCTCCACAATTACGACAAATAGGGACTTGGTGTCATCTAGGTGATGAGAGAGATGGGAGTAGAAGAAAGATGCGATAAGGATGAGCATGACACCTATTTTTGGATTCATTTCGATAATTTCTTTTTATTAAAGATGACAAAGCAAGAATATTTCTTCTTTATTCAATATGTGCACATTTCATTATAAAACTCGCTATATATATATATAAATATATATGTTTTTATATTTTGTGTCGCCTTAAGACACACCTTAGAAACACAAAAAGCTTGTCCTGTCTCATTGAAGTGAGTTAGTTATCCCTATTAGTAAATATATTTTGTATGTGTTATCAGATAATTTCTATTTATGTAGTAGGCCCAGATATGATAAGAGGCCAACCAAATGGCTTTCTAGAATAATCTTGTCAATGACTATATTGTAATGATTCTTAAGTTTTTTCAACATCAATCAATATAGTCATACAGAGATTATTCTAGAAAGCCATATGGGTTGGGCCTCTTATGCATAACTAGGCCTACTACAATAAATAGAAATTATCATGAAACACTATATAAAATATATTGACTAATAATACCGTCAGGCCATGTCACGCCTCACACTATTTATAACATTTGACATAAATAATAATTATTTAACTACACATGAATTAATAAATAAATAAAAGAGAGAATTGCAAAAATGGTCTTGTGGTTTGGCCAAATTGCGGATTTGGTCCGTCGAATTTTGAAAGTGCAAAAAAACGTTCGTATTTTGAAGGTTTGGTTTCACTTTTGGTCCTTGGTCAAACTAAAATAACTAAAATACCCCTCTGTTCTTTTTTTAAAAATTTTTTCATTTAAATAATACATTTATCTTTTAATTTTTTTCTTTTAAATAATACATTTATCTATTTTTTTTCTCTCTCAAAACAAGTTATCCAGTACCCCATCTTCATCCTCATTAGTGATTCACCTCTTATGTTCTTCACCATCATCTCCCAGCTACCAGCATCTCTCCCAGCCATCGTCGATGACATGCACCTCCACCACCACCGTAATCGAATTACATTAACCACTACCGTCAATATCAACCAGCCCCGAAAGGTCTCACAACTCACATATACCAGATCCACACTCACACACAAATCCAAACATAAATAAAAGAAAAAAACAAATACCATAACCCATCTCTCACACAATAACGACACACACCTAATCCTATCCCCATAAATCCCATCGTCATCAACCTTACACAAAAAATCACAAATTCAACATTCACTAAAACAAAAAACCCAATATCCAAAATCAAAACATGACTCACACATAATTCCTAAATCAAGAACCAGATCCATATCTAGTCACACCACATAATAAATTGTCAAACTCATATCGATAGGATGAATACATCCATGATGTCTAGATACCATTGTTACAGAAAACAATAAACAAAAATAAGAGTTAACTACCTTTCTTTGAGGTGTAATATTACCTTGTTTACACCTTGTTACAGAAAATAAAGTACTGGTGCATATATTAAGATTTAAAATTCAAGGTAGAACTAATATTTCACATTTTATATCTTTTTTTTCTTTTTAGCTTTAATATATAGTACCCATCGGGCCTACTAATATTTCACTAGATCTAAAAAAAGAATAATGAAGATGCTTGAATGTGGTTGCAGATCTTAGTTGTCGGGCGTGCTAATGGCTAATATGTGATAGCCATGGTCGGAAATGGTGAAGGGAGGGTCTCGTTGGTGGTGGTGGTTCCTTGGCAGTGTTGACACAAGGTAGTTGAGGGTGGTGTTGAATTATTGGGAGAGATTGATTAAAGTGAAAGAGTGAAATGAGTGAAAGAATGAAATGAATTTGTATTTGTATTTGTTATTAAATAATAATAATGAAATGAATTTGTATTTGTATTTGTTAAATGAGTGGGAGCTCAAATAGTATCTCAGCTCCCCTCTAATTTTATGTAAATCCTATTGGGCTTATGGATGCTATTGCTAAGATTAATGATCCTCAATGCGAGTTGTTGCTTCTTCGTTCTTGTAAGAGTATTTCTAGGTTATACTTTACTATGCGCACATGCCCTCCTCGTTTCTTCAAGTCTACTCAGCGTTCTTTTGACGTGGCTCTTCGTTCTTCTCTGGAGCGTATTATCACTGTTTCGGGACCAGGATTTGGTGACTGGCAATGAAGACTTGCTACCTTACCTTTTTCATTTGGGGGCTTGGTGTCTATTCTGCGAGTGATGTTTTAAATTATGTCTTTCTTGCTTCTCGATTACAGTCTACTGACTTGCAGACTAAGCTCCTTCGGCACACTGGTATTGTTTCTCCTGGGCCTATTTTCGATGATGCCTTGTCTGTGTTTAATACATCTATGGAGACTGACCTTTTGAGTAATACAAGTGAGATCGCTGCCCCCAAACTCATGAAGAAAATGGCAGATATATATTTCACACGGGTTACTAAAAATGCAAAGTCCACTTTTTCTTTATCTCCTCGACAGATGGCCTTGTGGACTTCTCAAAGGGAGGATCATACCTCTGACTGGCTTAGGACGGTCCCTATTTCCGGGTTGGGACAAACTATGAATGGTAAGACTTATCGTTGTGTTTTGTGTTATCGATTAGGGATTCCCTTATTTTCTGGTTCGAAGCCTTGTTTAGCTTGTTCAAGGGTTTTTACCGGGGATATTTATAGAGACCATGTTGTATCGTGTTCTGGGATTATTGGTATTAAACATCGTCATAACGTTGTGCGCGATACCCTTGTCGACATATGTTGTCGTTCTGGGATTTCAGCTGGTAAAGAAGTTGATATCGGGTTGGATGAGGGGCGTGACAAACCATTACGTCCAGCAGATATTTTACTTTACTCATGGGATGGAGGACTTGATGTGTGTGTGGATCTGACTGGATCTTCACCTTTGACGCAAACCAGGATGGTTGATTTCGTACCCGGTCGGGCCGTAATTGTTGCTGCACAAAGCAAGCGCGGTAAGTATATGGATATGTGTGCGGCTATTGGATATGGATTTCTCCCATTTTCCTTCTTGTCCTTGGGATGCGGTTACCTTGCTGAAGCGGATCCGGAAGTTCTCCATAACTCATGATATTGGGGCACGTGCGGCTATTCATATTTTTAATAGGATTAGTTTCGCTATTGCTAAAGGAGTGAGGGCCAGATAGTATCTCGGCTCCCCTCTAATTTTTTGTAATTATCCTATTTATTTGAATAAAGTGATGTTACAGTAATAATAATAATAATAATAATAATAATAATTTATTGTAAATCTCTTGAGTTTCTTAATAAAGTGGATTAAAATAATAATAATAATAATAAGGAAGAAGAAAAAAGGTATATATAATAAAAAAAACAAAAGGGTATTTCAGTTATTTTAGTTCGACCAAGGACTAAAAGTGAAACCAAACCTTCGCCACACGGATGTTTTTTGCACTTTCGAAATTGGAGGGACCAAACGTGCAATTTGGCCAAACCACAAGGACCATTTTTGCAATTGCAATAACCAAAAGAAACGGATAACCCGTTGATAGAAAATGTATCGGGTGGGTTGGGATACTAGACTTACTTACCAAGTAAAACACATGATCCCTCCCAGAATCATCCACCCAATTACCCGACTCTACCCAATTTACTCTCTCATTATTGGTTGACTAGTTTATATCATCTTTCTTTCTCTCTCTATCAATTAAGAATCAATCAATCACAAACCCTAACTTTGGATCCACTCATCTTCACCCTCAGGTAACTACTTCCCTTTACTTTTAATTTCTGTTACTTACTTTGATTTTTATAATTTTATTGTTTTTATCGATGATCTAAACGCTTATATTAGTTTTAATTTCATTGTCACTTGTGGATGGAGCCAATTGATTTGTTTTTTATAAGTTAGATGATTAATTTATGCTTACATATAAGTGAAATTTATATAATTTAATTGGTTATGCTTTCTGATTTAGGGGATAAGGGCTAAATCTTAAGTTAATTACTAGTTTATGTGGTGACTTGTAAAAGTCGTAACAGATTAAGATGATGACTAATGACTTTTTAGTGTGACTATACGCCTCTATGATACAATGTCTGAAACATTGAAATCTATGTTGCAAGTATGTAGTAACAGCTCAATAATACATGGATACCAAAACTCCGAGATTTGGAATCATAAGCTTAAGTTGTTTTCTACTTTAGCTCGGGTTTTCATTTTGAAATTTTGTGAGTTTATCATCTCCTTTTGCTAAAAAGACGGGCTAAATTCTGCTATTACAAATTCCCATTTCTGTTCCTTTGCCAGTCCTCACTCAGTAATTTAGAAATATGGTGAACGTTGCATGGGGTGCACACCCGATCGCACCCCCAAAGCAGTGTAGAAGCACATTAAAGATGCATGATTTTCTACTTTTCCCATTCTATAGTTAATTGTCATAGTATTACTAAAGTGCAAAAGTTGTACTAGTTTCCGTTTTCTGTTCAACTCTTTTTTGTGTAATGCATTCACTGTATTTGAAAACCTTTTTCTGCTGTTAGTTTAATTTATTTCTCAGTGTATTCTCAGTATACAACCCAATTAAATGTGGAAACTAAGGTGTAAAAGTTAGAATTGAACGTATTCGGTTCCTCATGATCACAACTGTTGGTGCTTCATATTTGACGTAAGTGGCTTCTGTTAAATTGATCCTGCATCACTGACACGGCAATCTCTGATAAGAGTTCTGAAACTCGTTTGAATATGTGTTTAATATCTCCTGTTGGTGTCAGATACATGGAATCCACTTCAGATTCAGCGATCTACTATATAAAACTTGTGGCCTGTTTTTATTTGTCAATACATTTAATGTGACTGATAAAACGAATACATCTATATCAGGTATACGTGGCCAATGTTTGCACATAGTTTTTGAAATGTCGAGCAATATTGGTGAATCAACAATAAAGCCCCCAGAAAGTTCTTCATCAAGGGACACAGGTAGCAACGATGCGGGGGATTTTGAATGCAATATCTGCTTTGAACTAGCTGAAGACCCTATCGTAACTCTTTGTGGTCATCTCTTCTGTTGGCCATGCCTTTACAAATGGCTGCACATTCATTCACGTTCCCAAGAATGTCCTGTTTGTAAAGCCCTTATAGAAGAGGAGAAATTAATCCCTTTATATGGCAGAGGAAAAACACAAACTGATCCACGGTCAAAACCGGTGCCTGGCCTTGAAATCCCACACAGGCCAGCAGGGCAACGTCCTGCAACTGCCCCTGCTCCTGACAATAACAACTTCCCAAATTTTGGGTTTGGAGGATTTATGCCCACAGCATCTGCACGGTTTGGTAACTTTGCAGTGTCTGCTGGTTTTGGTGGCTTATTCCCATCTTTACTTGATATGCATGTTCATGGAATCCAAAATCCGTTACAGTATGGTCCACGACATGCTTTTGGACCTAGATTCTCAAATGGATTTCACGGGGGGCATCATCATGTTCATGATATATTCCATTCAAGACGAGGAAATCAAGAGCATAACCTTCTGAAGACATTACTTTTGATGATTGGGTTTTTTGTGGTCCTTATGATGATCTTGTAAGTCGATCATAATATTGAAATTAGACTTAGTTCTCGTGTATTGGTTGGCATCATCTCGATGATAGTGTGTTTATATAATACTTTGTAATCGCTACTGAATGATTCTACATCCACTTGATATGTAGAACTTCCATGTTACTTTTTATCAAATCAGTTGTGGAGTTGAGCTTATAGCAAGGTATTAAGCAACCACTTTACATTAATAATATATGTGCAATCAGCATAAAAGCTAGTTTGTAACAATAAAAAAAGAATACAATTGAGCATATGTTTCTGTGTATATATTCTTTCTTTTTCCCTATGCATATACATTTATGCTTATGAACAATTCTGTAAGTAGGGTTGAAAAACATAGTTTTGATATGAATGTTTCTTTGTACTTTTAAACTTAGCAAGGAAATCTTCCTGTAAGTCGAATATGATCAAGAGTACTTCTGAGGCCGTATTTGAGTACAGACTTGTCCCCTTGTCTGAACCCATCTCCATATGCTGCAGATGTATCTGATTCTATCTGGTGTTTGAAAAACTCACCTAGTTGCTTCTCAAAATCAGATCTTTTCCCCTTTTTTGACGACTCCTGAGCAGGTGCAGATGAGGAAGATGATGAAGTTGAAGCAACATTTGTACTACTAGAACCAGCCATGATCTCGGAATCCAACCACATGTGAGCTAGCACTTGACAGATCCCTTCTTCAACATCAGGTGGAAGATTAGAGTATCCTGTTTGTTTGCATTTGAATCTCAATGAGAACAACATAACTGGCTATCATTAGATGAGAAAAGGTGGGTGAGTTGGGTCGGGTTAAAATGGGTTCTGGTTGAAATGGGTCATTTTGATTATGGCCTGAAACAGGTAGGGCGGGTTGGATTGACGCACTAACACATTTTTGTACTTGATGCCAGAATTTGTCAGGGGCAAGGTGGGTTGTTTTGGGTAACGGGTCAAAATGGGTTTGGATTTGAATGTACATTTTGAAGAATGTTGTGAAACAGGCAGGGTCATATTTCTTTACATATTTCTAATTTTTGTTTCACAAAATTCAAATGTGTCAACTATATTTAGAGAACGATTTTATTACGATATAGAGTACAATGGAGGTTTTACGCACTAAAAATTACTGTAGTAGATAACTTGTTTGACCCAATCCCCTGTTAGCTAATCTACTACGTATTATTTTACCCCATTTAAAAAAAAGCAAAATCCAAATTGGGTTGAAAGCTCAAGATTGCCACCTCTAGGATGAGAGTAGCAAAATAAGAAAATAGAGAAAAAAAGTTAACCTTTGAGCCGGAGCCATGCATGCATCATTTCGTGAGCCAATATCGAACCAGTCAATAACCTGAATTCATGAAAGTCCTACTTCATTTCTCATATATTTAAGAACATCATATGCACAACATGAACAAGTTACCTAGGGAGACTATACAAGATGAGAATAGCTGTCACTTCACATTTACGAACTAGCTTATAAGGTTCTGCAAAAATGCCCATTATCCGCCCTGATCCAACTCTCGGCCGCCTTGTTATCTGATGTTTTCAGAATGAAATTACAACTCAAAACAAAAAACATATGTTCTTTTTACTGTTTATAATGACAAGTAGGAGGATAATGTTCATACAGTGCTGATGGTTTGTTCTTCTGATAGACAAAGTCCCCTAGTTTCTGGCATATGATGATGAACTCCCTGCCATCACTCAAGGATTCAGTTAAAAAACAAAATGAAAACTATAAACTACCAAGTCATATAGTTTTAGGATATTACTCACATTCTTTTCACCTTCCATGGCCTCATTTAGAGCCTGTCTTTCAACCAACAATAATGGTACTTGTTGCTCAATTTTCATATTTAATCCTTCATAGAAATCTTGAATTTCCAGGTACAGTGGTTGGCATTCATGAGTATCCATTATCGCAGAGTCGAGGCACTCGAGGCATAGCTTCCGACCATCATCTAGCAACAAATATTTTGTATCTCTTGCCTCCATGCGTTCACAGCTGCAGCATCGAGGCGTCCTATCATGCTCGTGTGACGGGCAGTACTTCTGTCGCCAGAAAGGATGTGCCCTGTACTCGATCAAACCAGCTGCATTCGTTGGAATCTGCACAAATGATAGAAAATGGTACATTTAATTCCTTCGCATCTCATCTCTTAAGGGTTTTAAAAAAGATGATAACTTTAAAAATTATAAGATAAACTTACAAAGTTTTTGCAAACATCACATTTTGGGTGATGGTGTTCTTTGTAGCATGATTTGTGAAACGGTCGGTTTTCAGACATGGAGAACTACATACACAAAGAGCACAGTCGGTTCAAATTGAATATTCATGTTTAGTTAAGTAATTAAGTATTAACATCAGGAATGGAGTAGAGTTTGACCTCGTAATCAGATATTGGTACATTGCACGCGTGGCAACGGAAACATTCTGGATGCCAAAGTCCTCCCATGCAATTCAGAAATCTCCCATGTCCAATTTCCGCATTGCAACCAACACATACCCTGCATTTGAGTGATGGTTATGTCCTATGTGGACTAAAGTACAGGTTCTCACACATACATTATAATAACTGTTTCTCTTCATGTACCTGTATCCACCGGCATATGAGTATGGCAGAGGTGGAAACACGTTTCCATAATTGTTTCGTGGTGGTGAGTCCGGCTTCAAACTTTCTTGAATAGCCTTAGCAAGTTGTTCATCGTCCTCTATGTTATCATCATCATCGTCATCATCTAATAGAATCGGTACACAAAACCAAATCAGATTCCCTAAATTCATTATTCATTCTTGAATGATTGAAACACTAATACATTTCTACTCACCAATAACTTTTTTTCCTTTATCGTCGTCTTCAGATGGGGAGCTTGATGCTGTTCCATCTTCTTCTTGATGGGAAACTGTTTGTTTGTTATCATCTTCTTCTGATGAAAGTGAACGTTCTTCATCATATTCATCATCATGATCAACATCTTCATCATCTTCTTCTTCTTCATTTGCATCGTTATCATCATCATCATCATCCTTTTCTTCTTCTTCTTTTTCCTCTTGTTCTTCATTTTCTTCGTCGTCTTCTTCTACAACAGAAACCATACTTTTTGCGTCTTCTTCTAAAAGGGAAAGTGCAATAGCTCGATCAATTTCTTCATTGTCAAAGTCTGATAGTGTGTCCTACATCGACATAACAGATAATGAACAACAAATTATTGCAAACATTGACACTTAAGAGTCTGACAGTTTGTACCACTGTAGTTGGTGGACACTCCCACCCATCTCCATATCTCCCATAGTGCTTTCTTGAGTATTTATCACTCGAGCTAAACCCTTTAATAATTTTGGTTAGCCAACCCATGACAAAAATCTCCACAGAATTCCGTTTATCAATCTTTTTTCTGCACGCCACACCTTTCTCGTAAGTACTGCATACGAAAAATGTATATACTAATTCCAGAACTGTCAAGACTCAAGATAGAAACTTTAGAACCAAATGAGAGCAAAGAAAATACCAATGAACCAAGATCAATAGTGTTGACTTACCCGATTGGCGAATTGAGCCAACTATGTCTCTTTTTACAGACAGACAATGATCCAAAAAAGATTAAACAATTGCATGGACACCTCAATTACAGCAATGCAAACCTCAATTCCCAATTGAAAATAGTGTCTTATAACTTTGGATCAAAAAGGCAGTTTCTATGATGAATTAATGCATATTAAAATTTCAACTTCCACCAACCGGATCAATTATGTAAATAAAATGCTCAACTAATAAATATAATAAAAATAAAGTAAACATCTTCCAGATATACTTTGTCGGCTATTCAATTCATAACACACAATACAGAAAAGATAAAAATATTTTTTAAAAACTCGCCTTCAAGAAACCATGGAGCATAATGAATCCATCCCAAAAGATCATTAATATAGATTAAAAATCAAGATTTGTGAGTTCCTACATTCCATATATACTCAAAACCTGTTAAAAACATCATTAGAAGAACAATATCAATATCAAGAAACATAAGATTAAGTGGAAATATAGAGTTAAGAAGTAGAAAAAGATAATTAATGATTGGTGCAACTTAGAACCTAAGCCAAGCAAACCAAAAAAAGATGATGGTGAATAGTTGAAAGACAAAATTTCAAAACAATAATCATAATAAAAAATCATCATATCATATGTTGCAAATCATATATTTTGTACCTTAGAATCAATATAGGCAAATGGGTATTGAAAGTAATTCACTACACTTTTTATCATCCCAGTGTGGGACCTTTTTGCCCAATATTCCTATATTTAGACCATTACATGTCAATTTTTCAAATGAAATTGTTTGCTCTTTTACATCCCATTGATTACATAAGGGATGAAGATAAAATAAGTGTATTTGTTTATGGCATGCCATTGTAGTATTCTTTGGCTAATAGTATAAAAAAGATAATAAGATATTAGTACTCAATCTTTTTCAGTAACTGTTTAATTTTTGTAGCGTCACACAACTTTAAAAGGTACACAATTTTAATAAAACTACACGATTACGCGTACATAACAACAAAATTTTATAACGACATATAGTTAAAATGATATTTTGGTTAAGTGTTTTGTGTAACATTTCGTTTAACCAAAATATCACTACAATTATGTGCCGCTATGAAATCTCATTACTATATACGGATACTCGTTTACTTTAAAATAAGAGTTAATTACATGGTTCGTCCCTATGATTTAGGCCAAATCCCTGATCTCGTCCCTATTTCTTTTTTCTTGCATGAATCGTCCCTATCTCGAAACTATGTAACACCGTTCGTCCCTATCTCAAGAGATAGGGACGAATATAGGGACGAACGGTGTTACATATTCGTCTCTATCTCTTGAGATAGGGACGAACGGTGTTACATAGTTTCGAGATAGGGACGATTCATGCAAAAAAAAAAGAAATAGGGACGAGATCAGTGATTTGGCCTAAACCACATGGACGAACCATGTAATTAACTCTTAAAATAATATTGAAATAAGGAAACTGAATGAGCCTGTAAGTAAAAGTACAAGAGAAATTGGGCTAGTTTATTGAATTGTAAATGGATTAAGAGTGTAATCAATTTATATGTATAAGTAAGTTAGTTGGTTTTCTTAATAGAGGAAAAACGTATGTTTTTAAGTAGTTTTCAATTTTAATTAATTTTAAGGGGTATATTAAGAAGGTTAAAATAGACTATTAATTTTTTTTTTAAATTTCAACATTCAATAAAAGAGGATACACCTTTTATATATAGTATACAGAAATATGGATATAAATTAGATGAGTGTGCTGTATAGCAATGAGATTTTATAGAGAGAAACAATATACGAAAAAAATATAGATAATTAAAACCAAAAACACCATAAATAAAATATCACAATTCTGTCAACCTCATTGTGGTTTGAAACTTGTTCAACAACAATGTTTACCTTTTTCTCATCATTCATTTTCATTAAATATGAACTATCAGTTTTGAATTAATATAATAATAATAAAAAAAAGTTGTAACATTATGTCTTATATAGTAAAATTTGTGAATATATTTAAGAAATAATTAATGTTATCCTCTTAAATTTTTATAAACTATACTAAAAAAAGTTGTCATACATATTTTTTTAACTTTTAAGTGAGAGCATTCTCAAGGCAACAATTTTATTAAGGCGATTTTGTTTGAGTTTTTATATAAAAAGTAAACAAAAAATTTAATTTATAAATTTTAAAATGATATCTTGAAAAACGAATATTACTAATTAAAAATTTCTCAAATTTTAAGCAAATTTGTCTCAAAGTTTTAAGCAATAAACAATTTTTATAATTTATATAGGGTAGAGGTTTGAGACTTAAAATAATTGTACTTTTAGAAGTGAGGGCGGTATAGTGTTGGTTGCGTAGCTGAATCGTAGCAACATAAGGCTCAACAACCCAGCTTTTTATGGCGCCTACGGCAAATTCGTCCTCGCGCCTTAGCACTCGCGCCGTAGTACCAGCCTGCATAGAATTCCATAGAATTTTCATTTTATTTTTAATTTCGAACGTTACAAAACGGTAGGGAGGGATATACTCGCCATTTTTTTTGCATTTATTCCTCACAATCTCCAAATTTTTACCCTTTAATAATCCTGTAAATATATCTTTATTCCACCATATTTTACACACTCTTCCAATGTAATTCACAACACACTAATTTCTACTTCACTCAATTTTTTCTAACCAAAATGAATCCCAACGAACAATGGATAACATGTATGCTCAACGACTCCCAAAACCAAATTTCAAGCTCGTTTTCTTCGGCTAATCCCAGCACGACTTTATCCCAACATTTCACCTCCTATTCTCAACTTCCGTACACCCAAATGCCTTATTAATATCCCAACTATAATCCAAAATGCTAATCCTGGTAAACAAATGTTATATAATCAATGGAAACTTCAACAATAATTACAGCATACCCAAATTTCTCAGCAAAAATAAACCAATCCGGTTCTTCCCAACAACAATCCGACCAACAATCCCACAAACCATAAGACGAAGAAGGCGGGGCGGCCCCGACCCCGACATCGGCCAAAACAAAAGGAAAACGTGTCAAGAAAATGTCTAAGAAAACCAAAGAACCGCAAGCCGAAGTGATGAGGTGTAATTTTGTACACTTTCTGAGGGTCATTTAACCCCCGAATTGATGCAAATATACCCAATTATCATGCTTAATCGTTTCTTTTTGTGATTTTAGCATTTGGGAAATACTTGGAGGAAATACATGCACTTTGAACTCAATTTGGGAAGAAACGAGACAAGATTGCAACTCTACTCGAAGACACTCGAAGATTCGTTTACAGGCCGTGGAGACGGCGTCAACATTCCTTGTGACGCTGTCAGAGCATACAAAGGACGACGTCAAGATTTATCCTGGCGATGTCAAAGTAACCGACTCAATGGAAGCCCGCAGAAGATTCACGGGTTGACGACGTCACAAATAACAAGTGACGCCTTCGTGACTTTTTTCCTATATATACAAACCCTAATTTTTGCGTTTTAGAGAGGAAAACTTAGAGGAACGATTTTAGGTTTATTAGCAGCCATTGTTAGGCGATTTTTAGGGTTTTTAACCCTATTGTACTCATCATTACTCTATGATTTATTGAAGTGAAGTCCTTTATCCCTTTAATCTTTCAGTATGTCTATGTATTTTCAGATTAATTGTTCTTCGCTTTCAATAAACATGCTTGGCTAAATATAATTTGTGTTTGCTTATGATTGCATGAAACCTAGTTGTTTATTTTGTTTTATTGCTTCTTGTTAATGATATGCGCGTTTGGCTTTAGAAAACTAGCCTTTTAATTGTTGAGCGAAGACGTCTAGGGAAACGCGGCTAGGTTAAATGGTACTCACGCAGTAGTCTTCATACTACTTTGCCATTTGGGTTGATTTCGAGTTAGGTGTTTAAGTAATCAGATACTTACATATTCCATTACGAGGGTGACGGGTAATAAAACAAGAGACGACAACTAGGGAGTAGTGCATGATTAGTTAAACACATTTGTTTAACCATAAGAGTTTTTTCTCAACTTTACTTTTCTGCAAATTAGAATAAAATTAGGAGTAGTTTAATTAGTTTAAAACAAGCCCCTTTCAAAACCCGAGATTTTACATGCTTTCATAAAATATAAAAACCCAAAAATATTCTTCTTTCAACCTCTAGACCTTAAGTAACCATACGATTCGAGCCTACCCAAATTATTCCCCTAGATAACGATAATAACCCCCGACTCTTGCCTATGCTACACTACAACGGTTAGATACACTGCCTAGGAGGGTTGTAAAGCTTCGGTTTGCAATCACCCGCACATTAAATTTTTGGCGCCACTGCCGCGGAATAGTCTAAGTTTCGGATTCTATCTAGCTTAGGTATACTCACTAGATTCCTATCGAGTGAGAATTTTATTTTCTTGTCAACTAGCTTTCTTCTAGTCTATTGTTTCTTCGTGTATTTGTTCGTAATTTTATTTTCAAATAACCAAGTTTTCACAATGGATAACACCGACCGACAGTCCCTACCTGATTCACCAATTTCATTAATCACAGATAAAATTTGTAAGCTCAATTCATTCCTCGAATCATTAAACTTAGTTCCCCTATCATCTGATACACAATTTATTTTCACAAAAGAAAATGATGGAGACATAGTGTTTGTTGAATTTATTAAGAAGTATGATGATTCTAGTGAAGAGGAGTTAGAAGGGCATGATAATGTTGTAACAGGAGAGTAATTAGGAGTAGAGTACTTTGAAAAATTTCTAACTAGAACGAATTAGCACATCATAAGTACTAAATGTGTGCCTCGATTCTATCTTTGTTCCTGAGAAACCCCATCATTATAGGAGGAAGCCCTTCGAACCTTAAAATACCATGCAACATAGGACATGTACATGTGAGGAAGGCCTACATAGTTCTTAATTCCCCTATAAACATCATGACTCGCATGCAATACAATTGGATCATGAGTAAACAGCTTGAACCTAGGGAAGATCCTGAGAGTCTTAGAGGAATAAGTAATTTCACGGGAAGAATTAGAGAAATGCATGTCTTTGTAGGAAATTTCACTTATGTTTCGGATTTCGTAATTGTTGAGAATATTAGTTCGATTATAGACCCTAGATTGTCACAAGTAATTTTTGGAAAGCCTTTTGTTAAACTATCCAACATGACTTACGATTTATCGTTAGGAATAGTGAAGTTCACAAATGGAGCCGAGAAAATTGCTTATAAGATGCCCCATAAGATAGAGCAATTTAATTCACTGTCAAATTTGGAAAAGAACATACACAATCGATCTACTTTAGGAATTAGAAGGACACAAGAAGAGGAGTAGATTATGTGATGAGTAAAGTATTAGGGTTTTATAAAGAATGTTTGGAACTAGGACCCAAATACCTGACTGGACTTGATGGAAGTCAAACATATGAAGTGAGTGAAGAAAGAGTCACGTAAAGAGTGTGACTCTGAGTATAGCTAGAAAACTTGTTAAATAAAGAAAAACGCTTATTGGGAAGCAACCCAATCTTTTATTTTCATGCATCTTAGGAGTGTCATGTGTTTTGTTTCTTTATTATTTGTTTCTGATATGTTTGATTGTTATGTGATGATGCTTTGTTTTGTTTTTAACCTCGTCTTAATTGCATTCAAAGGTATTTTGCATAAAATAAGTGTAGGGGAAGAAAATACCCGATTTCTATGAACCAATTTCAAACTATATAATAAATAATTTTAGATTAATTCGCATTTTATGTTTTCGTCTGTTTTGAGACATATGTTTGTACTAACTGTTGTTGTGGCATATCAGAAATTTTTTCCAGGAATTAACTAATAAGATATATGTGCAGAAAATTTTCCAAGAAAACAAAGCAAGAATTTTTACAGTCCCTGGAGATGGCATCAGGATTTTTCCTGACGGCGTCACCAACCTGCAGTCAAGAAAATTTTATGTTTTTCGAATTTTGAAAATTTATTTTTGTTTAATTTCCAAGATTTCTAATTTTTCTAATTCTTGCAGAAAGCCACGATTATATTAGTACACTCATTCTATCTTTATTGTTTTCTTAGGAATTTAGTTCATAATTAATAGGGATGTATATCATTCACCCGTGGATTTTACGCTTTGTATAGTTGCTTTTATCTTTGATTTGCAGGTTATATTTGATAAGGAGAGCCCGAAAGTTCTTTGGATTTTCGCTTGGACGATTCTTAGATAAAGATTTAGCTAGTTCATCATGTTTCTTCTCCATTATTGAGCAAAACCAGGGGAGTATTAGTTTCTCTCGTTTTTTTTATTTTCCCTTTATTCGTTTTTCGGGTACTCGTAGAACATTGGGGACAATGTTCAAAATAAGTGTAAGGGGAGATAACAACCTTCGAAACTATTCTTTCAATTGAATTTGCTTTGTCTTTAAAATGTGTAATATACCGAAACATAGTTAGGACGGTAATTTTAACCCAAATTTAAAATTTTTATGGCATATACCGATGAAAACTTAGTGTTAAAAGCGTCTCATTGGATAGGAGTTATATAACTAGCACAAAAACCCTGCCACCCAAAAATTCCACCCCAAAAATGTGATGTTCGCCCCTAGATCTTTAGGAATTAAAGCATCCATCTCTGATGCTTTTAGATAATTTTAACCTTTAGCTTGCTCGAGTTAAGGATTTGAGCAATTGCATGTGTCTCGTTCATGGATTTAATCAAGCATGTGTGGTTTTGTCGCTTTTTCTAGAGCATTGGTATCGCTTAGGATTATGTGAGTGTACCAGTAGTATTATAAATTCTAGAACTTGTTTTAGCGATTCATTTCAAGACCACAAGTGAGATTACATTCGTGTGATTAGGATTTACTATATGATAAGAGGCATTAGCATAAACCACTATTTACAGCCTGTATTTTTTATGGTTATGATGGTCACCCTGATCATATAACTACCCCCACACCCTTGCTATGCACTCATTTTTAGTGCGAGATACCCCTAGTACACCCCCTCAGAGCCCATCCTTTTCGTGGTTCTCGTAATTCTTCGGTGGATTCTAGATTATTAATGAAGAGCATTGTTTACACCCTACCAAAATGTTACACCCAAATCGCCTTAGCCTTCCTTGTATGTACTCACCTTTAGTACATTATTTTAATCACCTCCGTTAAATCCTAGTTAATTGTTTGCTTGAGTACATGGTTGCTAAGTCGAGTCATTATTAGTGTATACAATTTTAGGACGATTGTGATTCATGATAGTTTTTATTTTATGGAGAAATGGGGAAGAAAGTCAAGTTATTACTCCCATACGTGCTTATCACACAACATGTTTATTGATCCTCATAATTCGGGTCATTAGTTAGTTTATGTTATTGAGTATTAAAACTCAAGTGTAGGGGTGCAATTATAAACCCCGAGTCATGTATTATTTATGTTTCAGCAGATGACAGGACAAAAGTGTATAGAAAAAAAATAAAAAAAACAGAAAAAAAAATTATGATACGGGCTGCCATCTTGCTTATGTTTATGTTGAAGAAAGAGTCAAGAAAAGAAAAAGAAAGTTTGATGTAGAGTTTGTATATTTTTGTCCTTGTTTCGTCAAGTCTTGGCTTAGCAACGCCTTTACATGTATTTTTGTAGATAATTAACTTGCCACCACTCAAAAACTCACCCAAATATTCCCATTCGTTTCCTTTACCCTACACCCAAACATCACAACCCTTTAAAGAACTCTTTGATAGTAATTTCTAAGTGCTTACACCAAAGCGGTGGAGGTTTTTGATCCTTTATCAAGTTTATGGTAATTTATATACTATGACAAGTAGTGACTGTTATTTTCCTGTTTCCATTTATTGTTAAATTCATTTATACACCCGAGAGAATGAGACAATTTAAACACTTATGTGATGTGCTAGTGTATAATTTATGTGCTTTTGATTACGAGGTCTAATTGGCTGTGCCATGAATTATTTTTCTTGAGTAGGTTAAATGCCCCTGATTTTATTATTTATTAGGTAGAAAATACTATTTGCTTTAAGACAAGCAAATCCCAAATGTAGGGTATTTGATGAGATGTAATTTTATACACTTTTTCGGGTCATTTAACCCCCAAATTGATGCAAATATACCTAATTATTGTGCTTAATCGTTTTTTTTTTTGTGATTTTAGCATTTGTGAAGCACTTGGAGGAAATACATGCACTTTGGACTCAATTTGGGAAGAAACAGGAGAAGATTGCAACTCTACTCGAAGACTCACAAAGATTCGTTTACAGACCGTGGAGACGGCATCAACATTCCTTGTGACGCCATCAGAGCATACAAAGGACGACGTCAAGATTTTTCCCGACGATGTCAAAGTAACCGACTCAATTGAGGCCCGCGGAAGATTCACGGGTTGACGTCGTTGCATCTTTTTTCCTATATATACAAACCCTAGTTTTTGTGTTTTAGAGAGGAAAACTTGAAGGAACGATTTTAGGTTTATTAGCAGCCATTTTTAGGCGATTTTTAGGGTTTTTAACCCAATTGTACTCATCATTACTCTATGATTTATTGAAGTGAAGTTTTTTTATCCCTTTAATCTTTCGTGATGTCTATGTATTGTCAGATAAATTGTTCTTCGCTTTTAATAAACATGCTTGGCTAAATATAATTTGTGTTTTCTTATGATTGCATGAAACCTAGTTGTTTATTTTGTTTTATTGCTTCCTGTTAATGATATGCGCGTTAGGCTTTAGAAAATTAGCCTCTTAGTTGTTGAGCGAATACGTCTAAGGAAACGCGGCTAGGTTAAATGATACTCACGCGGTAGTCTTCATACTACCTTTCCATTTGGGTTGATTCTGAGTCAAGTGTTTAAGTAATTAGATACTTACATTACGAGGGTGACGGGTAATAAAACAAGAGACGATAACTAAGGAGTAGTTCATGATTAGGTAAACACATTTGTTTAACCATAAGAGTTTTTCCTCAACTTTACTTTTCTGCAAATTAGAATAGAATTAGGAGTAGTTTAATTAGTTTAAAACAAACGCCTTTCAAAACCCGAGATTTTACTTGCTTTCATAAAATATAAAAACTCAATAATATTCTTCTTTCAACCTCTAGACCTTAAGTAACCATACGATTCGAGTCTACCAAAACTATTCCCTTAGAGAACGATAACAACCCCCCAAGTCTTGCTTTTACTACACTACAACGGTTATGTACACTGCCTAGGAGGGTTGTAAAACTTCGATTTGCAATCATCCGCACATCACGAAGGAACGGGTACACGAAAATTTTGAAGTCAAGACGAGGAGTTGCTTTTGCCAGAATGTTATATACAAGTATCCGAGGATCCAAAAGTCGGTTCAGATAAAAAAATGAAACGTTTCGGCTCGATATATACAATGAAGAATCCAAGAAAAAGAACCACCCAAATTGTAACAAGAACATGTTGACGGAAAAATAGATTTCTATGAACCAAGATGTCGCAAAGTTTAATTCGTTGGTGCTCGAAACGAGGGTTTTGAGCGGGGAGAACGATGATGATTGGATGACGAGGGTTGAAATCTTATCTAAAACACACACGGGTACGAATATTAAGCATAAGAGCGCTTGGTTATTTTTGAAAGACAAGCACAAGTGGAAAAATCCTGATTCGACAAATGCATGACGAAACCGAGGACGAATTACCGACGAGGAACCCGAGCTCTTTGGAGACGACGAGTTGCCGCGTCCACCCGACAAACAAAGAATTGCTAAATGTCAACGATATTCAAACTCGACCGCCTCTTCTGGTTCAAACCCGACAATGTTTCAAGAAATGATGCAACAACCATACGAGTTAGAGCGGAAGGAAAAAATGAATCGTATCGACCGCGAGACAAACGCGAGAGTTGATTTAAGCAATTTTCAAAAGGTAGCTGAGGACTTGAAAGTCCTACAAATCAATACAAGCGGGATGGATCCGATTGACGCGGCTATATCAACGAGCAAAAAGCACGAATCCGGGCTTTATATGCATCACAAATCTAGTTTACTTTATGTCTTTTTATGTTTACGTCTTTTTTTGTTTACGTACTATTTTTTTATTTTTATGTAATGTTTTTTAATGTAATGTGTTTTTAATTTTAATAAAATTTATTTAAGTTAATTTGTGTATTGTCAGATTTTATATAAATGAAAAAAAAAATCTCACACGGTACCACATTTTTTTGTGTCAAAGAGAGAGCCTGTTTTTGATGTCATGCGATAGTGTGAAGTCGTGAAAGACTAAAATGACATGACAACACTTTTTATCCGTAACATGGCAACCATGTCATGAAAGTATTCAACCCTCTTAGCCAGTGATTCTTTTATCTTTGTGAATGGTCCTAGTATTTAAAGAAATACGTAACAAAATTAGTGTTGAATAGTAGTGGAAAAAGTGTGTATTACTACGTAGTATGTAATACCGTAATACGTATAATTTTGTAAAAAAAAAAGGTGAAAAAACAATAAGCTTTTTGTGGGGGGTTAGTGGGTCGGTGGGTATGATCCCTTTTAGATGGGAGAAGTTACTCAAAAGTCATTTGCACGCTTGCATCTCACCTTTTCTTGAACTAAAGTTTCACGTAACAAGTGAAAACATACCTCATGCGAATCATAGAATTGTTATCAAGTTATTTGAGCTTTTTGGTAATCAGGTTGTAATGTAAGCTTAAAAGATGTAAAAGTCAAAATCGAGCCTTAAACTTTATGATTTTTTTTCGAGGGGCCGGCGAATGGCTTTAATGCTTTAGACCATACTATACAAGTATACACAATAAACTCAACATAAATCAGTGAAACTACAATGTCATTTTTCTGTAGACTTGCAGTAATTAAAGAACGATATTTTTGGAGGTCATGTATGGTTAGGACCCATCTATATGCTTGGTGGAAGAAGATGATTATTGATTTAATTAGTTTCTACTTTTTTCTACACTCGATCCAATCCGCCTACCCGACTTTTACAAACACGCAAATCAACAAATGGGGAGCCACCGAGGGAGCCAGAGCATATATGAGCTACACATAGGATGTAAAACAGGTGCATAAGTGAGCTAAATGTCGTGCGGAGTTATTTCCAATTTATAATCCCCTCAAGTGCGTGTTGGTGTTTATGAGCCCAGAACATGGTTAAGATAATCAATAGTAACAATATACCAATGAATGGTTACCGGATATCATTTGGAATCATATCATCACTTTCTAAAGTAAATTATTCGACCATAATGTCTAGCTATCACGAATATATACTTGTGATAAGACCAAATGTATGTTAATGATTTAGGCACACATCAATAACCTTTGCGCATCCAAGTGTTTAGGTTTCCTGTGTATCTTCATGCATATGTTATGATCTCTATTTATAGTAGAGATCACTCAACCTTAGTCAATGAAATTATTAGTGATTAACGGCTCATTAATCACCACATAATTATCCTCCATAATTGTAGGGGTTGGTGGTTACACGATCAATTAAACGTGGTCATTAATGCAGTTTTAATTGTCACTTGAATATGTCAAAGTTGTTACAAGTTTACCGGTTTAGTCCCAACCTAGTTATTCCTTCAGTCCCACTAAGGATCAGCTAGGATCAAGATCCTCTCAAGTTATAGTCAAACATGATAGATCATGTTCACTAATCACAAATAAGATAAGTGCATAAAACATTTTCTTTTAGTAAAAAACATGGGCCCACTAATTCATTAACTCTCACAATAAGACTAACATGATGAATCATGTTTGACCATAACTTGAGAGGATCTTGATCCGGATCAGCTAACTCACTGAAGGGCATGCAAGCCGAGGCACTAAGTACTGAAGAGACACACTGAAGAGAGTCAGACTCACTGATGAGATCCCCCACCTTCGCTAAACTCATCAACTGATGAATTTCGTTCAATCCAGAGTGTCACGCACTGAATGGTGAACTGACTGAACTTCATCAGAGACTAAACAATACTTAACCACTATCAGAGTCAAGGTGTTCAGTGACCTATGAGTGTATACTCCGTACCTCCAGCCCCATTACCCGGTATGAACTAAACCCAAATTTTCAACAATCCTTTCCAATTTAGTACAATTCTTTTTTGCATGAAAATTAACATCAAACAAACATGTGTATAAATGAAAATACCCTAAGGACTGAATTTTCATCTTAGTACATTACACGTTTAAATATTCGAGAATCAGAGTGTTCTAAGGATTGAACCCTTCAACCCATTTGAATACCTAAAAATAAAATACACACAAGTTTTCAAATGCTTAAACGCTCGTGACACTATACAAGCCAGGTGTCCATATTTAATTTATAAATGTTTTAAGAGCTAAAAGTCCAGAGCTCCCTGAAGCGATAAAATCTCAACATTCATATAGGTGGTTCCTCTTTATTTATGCTTTAGCTAAGCACTTTCTTAAAGATATTAACCATTGAGAAGTAAAGAGTTCATCCTCCTTTCTAGCAGGTTTCAAGCACACCCTTGGGATGATATATAAATACATGTGCTTCAATCCACTTAACACACAACTTTCCATATTGAACTTAGCTCTCAAGTTTCCTCATGAGGGAGTTGGTGTCTTAGCATTTAGCGACTAAGTTAGAATTTAAACCATCCCTTAAGTAGATTTTAAAACCAAGTCTCTAGCCAATCCATTTGTCAAGTGATCAGCTAAGTTTTGTTGAAACCCCATAAACTCTATAGAAACTACCTCATTCATGATAACTTTGTTAGGAATCGCTATTAAGCCAGACATGCCCAACATATAAGCCTACATGAGGTACCAATCTAAAACCAATTGGTGATAGAATGCGTAGCCCATCAAGCTTATATGCAGGAATTTATTTACTTATTTTACCAATGTGAGATTGGATTTGCACCCAACAATCCTCCCCTCAAACCTAATACTACTATGGGTCTCCCCTCCAACGATACTGGACACAACCTGTTCTAGAGCCGCTGGGCTACCTGCCCTACTCTAACTGAACGGCATCCGCACGTAACCTGTTCTAAAGTCGCTGGACCATCTATCCCACTCTATCTGAATGGCGTGATCTGCTCCACCTGAGCTATCGTTGAATCTGGATTAACTTGGGGTTGCGCCACCTGCGCCACACACATCAGGGCTCAACCGTAGCTCTGATACCAGTTGTTAGGAATCGCTATTGAGCCAAACATGCCCAACATATAAGCCCACATGAGGTAACCAATCTAAAACCAATTGGTGATAGAAGGCGTAGCCTATCAAGCTTATATGCATGCATTTATTTACTTATTTTATCGATGTAGGATTAGGTTTGCACTCAATAATCCCTCACTTTGTTAGGTTATATTGCACCTGCACACACCGCTCGAATAAACAAAGAATACAAACAATGCTTGCGGAAACTAAAGAACACAATATATAACGTGGTATCTACGACTTAGGTAGTCATAGCAATCCACGGGTCAAATTAGAGAGATTTTATTATTGTGGTACACACACATATAAGATATGTAGTTTACAATTACAATCAGGGGGTATTTGTAAGTGTGAAACCCTAATCTTGACTTACTCCCTAAGGTTGCATCTTAAAGCCCAACTAACTACATATGGGTCGTGCCCAGTAGGGAGGGAGCCTATATCAGTCTTCACAACTCAGCAATCTCCCAGTTGGAGGTTAATCACTTCATTGCTCTCCGTCTCAAGTAATCTCTATAAACTTCAAACCATCTTCCCTTCAACATTGTTTTTGCTCTAACCTTCCTGTACCGCCAAACTTACAGAACACGATGCACTAATCAAACGCATGGCTAGGAGATTTTCGATACAAGGTATCATAAACTAACATCATCAAATTGGGAATAACATCTCTCTCTGGTAAGTATCCATTGATGCGGTCGTCGTCGGACTTCAACAAGAAGTTTTACAACTCCCTAGGCAGAGTACCTAACCGTTGTAGTAATAGTATAGGCAAGACTCGGGGGTTGTTATCATTCTCTAAAGGAATAGGTTGGAAAGGCTTGATCACGCCCTAATAGAAATCTAGGGGTTGAGATAAGATTATTTTTGTGTTTTTATATTTTATGAAAGCAAGTAAATCTATGGTTTGAGAGGTTTGTTCGTTTAACTATTAACTAAACTATTATCTAATCTACTGGTGATAACTTTATGATAATTAAATGTATTTACCTAAACATGCATTACTTATCAGATTGCTTCTCCTAATCATGTTGCCTTGTCACACTTGTGATGATTTGTATAAGTATTTCCTAGGTCATGAAAGGATTACACGAACCCGCCGTCTATTTAATATTCCGTTAAGGCAACACACAAGTAAGGTAGTATGAATACTATTACAAGGCCCCTAAGAGTATATTAAATGCATGTAAAATATCTTAAGAGGGATCAACCATATAAGGGGGTAAGGTAGTATAAAGACTGTTACCCGATGGTATCCTTCTACGCACTCGCGTTTTCCTAGACGTGTCTACATCGATAAACATAAAAGATGGTTTTCTAAAGCCTAACGCGCACATTCATCAACAAGAAACAACAGTAACAGGATCTACAATCCGACTTTCATGCAATCATAAGTAAATACAAAGGAGGGTTTAGCCTAGCATGTTAAGGATAAAGCAAGAACATAGATTAATCACACAACACATAGACGTATTAAATGATTAATGAATAACACTCTTACTTGATTAAAACTTGGATATAAGGTAGTTACAATAGGGTTTTGAGGCCCTAAAAACGACCTTTAAAGCTTCTATAAAGACTAGGGTTCTTCTCCTAAAAGTTATACAAAGTTACACACTTAAAATCCTAAAATTAGTTTTGTATATATATAGAGATATCGCTGCGACAGCGTCGTGTTGAAGTCCTGATGTCGTCGCTACATGGATGATTCTAGATCCTCTTTAAGTCGGCCACGTCCTGACGCCGTCGCTAGATCTCTGACGCCGTCACTGGATAGATCACGACGGCGTTGCTTTATGCCTGCGACGCCGTCTCCAAGCTCTGTGAACAATACTTCTTCATGGATTTGGTGTAGGTCCGTAATCTTGTCTGTTTCTTCTCCAAATGAGCCCAAGTCACGTGTATTTCCTCCAAATGTCATCCAAGTGCTAAAAACCTAAAAATAAATGATTAAGCACATAATCTGGGCATATTTGCAAGATTTAGGGGGTTAAATGACCTCGAAATAGTGTATAAAATGACACCTCATCAAATACCCCTACGCTTGGGATTTGCTTGTCCTCAAGTAAATGGGCTTTTCTACCTAGACAATAACAATATGAGGGTCATTTAACCTACTATTTGAAAGTATCTTATAACACAACCTTCTAGACCTCGTAATTAAAAGCACGAAGAGTATATACTAGCACTTCACATAAGTGTTTGGGATTCTCTCTTTCTCTCGGGTGTATAATAAATTATAACAACTATAAGGAAACGAAAAATCAACACTCATTACCTGTCATAGCATATAAATTACCATAGGCTTGGTAAATGATCAAACCTCTACTATAACACCATGTGTTTTCAAGTCATTGACGACGTCGATAAATCTATAATGTACCTTTTGTATTGTACGCGTTTGCTTGTGATTTCATGAATTAAGTAAAATCGTGTAAGCTAAAAATTTGCGTTCAATGTAAACGGGCATCAAACAATTAAGCGTTTACATCAATCAAGTATTAAATAATTATTAGGCAAAGGATACAAAGAAATCATGCAACTTGGTCTTTGTACTTCCTATCTCATTAATACCTAGCCATTTCATGTCTTTCTTTGACCAAAGACCAAGGACAAGCTTCCTTAAGACCATGGGATAGTGTTTTTGACTAGAAAATGCATGCTTTTTGACCAAGACTATCATATATACATGTATACTAGTGAAGAGAACACATAGATAGCTTAAACACTTAGTAAAAATCAAACAAATACTCCCTCTTGCTCTCATATAAGCCATGGCACAAACCAAGCACCATACACAATCCATACAAAATTTTATACAACCTATACACATCTATACACATCCACCCTAAGATATTCTAAGGTGTTTCCAAGCATTGGCTAAGCATTTTCAAGATCTAGTCCATAAAACCTCTTCTGGAGGCGGTCCATTAAATCAGTATGGCCCATCTGATATACTTGGCGGCGCCCATTATATATATGGGCCGCTGTAGAAGAGTGATGTAATTAATTGATCTAATGTTTTTAATGGAAACGTATTCACCCCCCCCCCCCCCTCATTTATGGTTTCCACAGGATCTACAATCTGACTTTCATGCAATCATAAGAAAAATTACATAGGAGGGTTTAGCCTGCATGTTATGAAGATAAGTAAAGAGATATAAATCAATCACACAACACATAACATATTAATTGATTAAGATAAATAACCTTACTTGGATTAAAAACATGGATTCAAGGTAGTAAAATAGGGTTTTGAGGCCCTAAATACGACCTATGAAAGCTGCTACAAGAGCTAGGGTTCGTCTCATAAGCTATATAATAAATTAGTCCATAAAAGTTTACACACTAAAACCCTAAAATCAGTTTTGTATATATAGATAAATCGGACGCGACGGCGTCGCTTGATGCTCCTGACGCCGTCGCCACGTAGATGGTTCTAGATTCACTTTAAGTCGGCTACGTTGTGACGTCGTCTCCAATGTCCAAACACCGTCACCAGATGAATCACAACGGGTCGCTTTATGCTTGTGACGCCGTCTCCAGTCACTGTTTGCATAATTCTTTATGAGATTTGGTGTACGTCCGTAATCTCGTATGTTTCTTCTCCAAATAAGCCCAAATCACGTGTATTTCCTCCAAATGCCATCCAAGTGCTAAAAACCTGAAAAACAAATGATTAAGCATGTAATTATTGGGCATATTTGCATGATTTAGGGGGTTAAATGACCCCGAAATAGTGTATAAAATGACACCTCATCAAATACCCCTACACTTGGGATTTGCTTGTCCTCAAGCAAATGGGCTTTTCTACCTAGACAATAGCAATATGAGGGTCATTTAACCTACTCTTTAAAAGTATTTTACAACACAACCTTCTAAAACTTTGTAAAATTATAACATAAAGGGGGAAACGAAAATTAACAGCATTAATGTGTTCATAGGCATAATTAAATTACCATAGGCTTGTAAATAGATCAAGCTCCACCCCCCCCCCCCCCGCTTAGGCGCTAAGTATTATTCCGTTACTATCTAAGAGGTCTTTTAAATGGATGTGGGTGTGTAGTTGTAAGCATAACATATAAATGGGAATGGGGTTGGGATACATTTGGGTGGGCTTTGGGTGATTTGGAGTAGAAGTGGTTAGCTAATATATTTTTATATGTATAACGTTGATTTGGTTGCTAAGCAAGATTTCAGACGAAAATATACAAACTCTACAAAACTCTACACCAATCTATTTCTTTTTCTTTTCTTGACTCTATGATAAACATAAATATAAGCAAATGGGCAGCCCCGTTACACATATTGTTTTTTTACTTTACTTTTTTTATATACAATTTTTTTATACACTTTTGCCTTGCCATTGCCTAAACATATAATACATCATGGAGGTTTATAGATACACCCCTACACTTGAACTTTTACATACTTTACAAGCAAACTATTTTATGACCCGAATTGAGGTGGATCAACATAACATGGAGCTTATTGAGCTCTATTGGGGGTAATAAATTACTTCTTCCCCAATTCTTACATAGATGAATATATTATATGTGTTTAATCACATATAATTATCCTTATAAAAATAAGCTTAAATGACCAATAAATACTATGAAAAATACTTTTTATTTGCTTGTATTTTGCTAGTTGTTTTATGAATTATGTCTTGCAGGTAACGAATATTTATAAAAAGGACAAAAAACAAAGGCAAAAAGGACAAAACCAGAGCACGAGATTGGTAAAGAGTTTGGGAAAAACGAAGCACGAGAGGCTTTTATTTAAAATTTTGGGTTAATGGGGCCAACCCGTACCCGTTTTGTGGGCCGGGGTTCGGGTCAAACCCATTAACATTTTTTATATATATATAAACCCTTTAGTCTTATATAAATTCCTAAGTCCAAAATACTAAATCCAAATCCATTTAACCCCTTATATATTTCCTGGCCCAAATAATAACCCTATGCTCAATCCATACCCGGGTCAAGGTCTAAGTCAAAACAATATAAACCCGCGCCATTCACTATTCACCGTCCCTTTCCTTTTACCTTGCAACAAATAACACCAAGTAAAACCAATCCCGTTTCACCCCTTATAGAAGGCTAAGCTATGACGCCTCTGACACCACTTAAGCCACGCTGGAAATCCCTAACATTCTCATTGGTTAGACGTTATGTGGAGCAATCCATAAGGGTTACATACAGATTATATTTTGATTCTAAGGGTTGAGATCAAAAGGACTTGAAGACGCTCCTTTGGGCCTAGAATGCTTCTTTCTTCTCCTATTATATAGAAAGGATTTTACACAGCTAGAATATATCTAGTGTTAGTTACATAGCGTAGGATAGTTTAGGAGTAGTGTAACTTAATTTTCCAGCTTAATTCTTGCTTATCTCTTATATTCAGCTTAATGTACTTCTCTTTTTATTAATAAAAGTAATTTTCAGTTTAATTGTGTTCTTTAAATACAGCTTTTACTTATGCAATTTACTCAAATTTTTTAATAAGCTAAAATGTTTACTCAAGCCCTCTTTAAGCTCAAATAAGCTTTATTTGTGCTTGGTTTGTTCACTTTTAAGTCTGTTGGTTAAGGTTTGTTAGCGTTTTGAGATTTTTGGATGATAAGCCAGAAATGGAAGGGCTTATAGGACTTCACCAGCTTATTCTTATAAGCTAGAGCTTGTAGATAAGCTCTAAAGAGCAATTCAGTCCTTTTAAGAGCAAAGGACTAAGGTATGTTTACTTTTCCTTATTTTTGCTTAATTTTAATCTTTAGCTTATCAAAAATTGCTCTATTCTGCTCCCCCCAGAGAGATCGCATACGTGCTTGCACCCATGTGTGTGCCAACACACGTTAGAGTGCTTAATCTGTTTTATGTTAGCTTAATATGTCTTAAATTTCAAGTTTAGATCATTATAATTAGTTTAGTATGAGTTTTAGTTAAAACTGCCATTTAGGGGTTGAAACTGCTTACTAGTATAGCTTATCTTTTAGTGCTTAACTTTCCTTAGTTTTTGCTTATTTGTCTTTTATATTCTTAGTTCTTTAAAAAAAATATTTGTTTGTATCAAAATTTAGGGCTTATTTGAGCTGTTTTTGCTTAAAAAATGAGTATTTCTTGTTTACAAAGGGGTGTTGGATATAGCAAATAGTATGAAGTCAAAAATAGGTGATAAAGCTGTTTTAGGATCAAGTTAGTTTTATTTAGCTCTTCATTATGTTTGATGAAAGGTTTCAATAAGTTTAGAATAGTTATGCTTAGTTATTGAAAGTTTGTTTTAATACCAAATATAGTTCTGCTAGTTTAAAGTTGAGCTAATTCTGCCGTATAGCTATTTTTATAAAAGGGCAATGCATAGGTGTTGATTTAGTGCTAAGAATGGGTCTTATTTGGGTTATTAAATCTGTTTTGAGTCTTAAGTCTTTGAAAAAATCCTTTTGAGATATTAGTTCCAAATAACAGCAAGTAACAACTAGTTTTGTTGAGTCATACTTTGTAAAGCCTTTAATGCAATACCATTTTGTGCTTAGGATTGTAGCTTATCTTAGGTTAATTTTGATTAAATTTAGCTTATTTAAGTCTGTTTTCAAATCCTGTCCTTAAGTTTTTTAGAGGTCAAAGTTATTTTTTTTTAAGTTTAAAAGTTAAGTACAATTAGTCCATTTCATTTCAAAAAAAGTCCAAAATAAAATTTAGTGTTGTCTGTCATATGTTAGCTGTCTGATCTAGCTTATTTCATTAGATACTTTGCTTAATCCGAGCTTATTTGAGTTAATTTAGTCAAGTTCTAAATCTATTTTTTATGCTTTACTAGCTTATTTTATGTGTTATACAGGTTTCCAAAAAACTTAGCTTAAAAGTAGTGGTAAAAGTCCCATTTTATAGCCATTTAGAGTCTTCTGTCTTATTTCCTTTTTGTTTCTTATCGATTATAGTGTGTTGTTAATTCCTAAGTCATTAGTGAGTATTGGGTCTAGGGTAAGATATTATGTTTTCAATTTTACTCATTTTTCTAATTGCTTATTTAGTCTAAAAAGCCAAGCAAGCTTAGCTAATGGTTTTAAGCCAAAAACTTTGTCAATGTTAGGAATTAGCTCTTTTTCCTAGCTTTTTCTTAGTTTAGAAAAAGTTCATTCATAATAAGTGTTTATTTTTTGCTTATTTCTATAACTGTTACAAAAATAGTATAAATAAAATAAATGTTTTCAAAAAAGGGACTGTCACAGGACTTGAACCTGTGACCTACCTTACACAACACACACACCTTACCAATGTGCCCTTGGTTTTTTTTTCATTTAACCTTTGCACCCTTTAATTGTTATAGTAAGTTTAGGTTTTGAGCTTAACAGCTTATTCGAATTTTCCTAGCTTATTGGTTTTAGCTTTTTGTTTTGTTTTTCTTTGTAATCCTTAGGAATAGTGTCTAGTATTTTTATAAATTTTCTCAAAATTTTAAGTTTAGTATTTTTAATTTAATTTTTAGTATTATTTAGTTAAAATAAAAGATTTTAATTAGTTTAAAAATCCAAAAAAAATAATTTCTGTTTTTCAAAAATTAGTTTAATACATTTTAGTTTAAGAAATTTGCATTTTTAGATTTTAGAGTTTTATTTGGTCTTATTTGGTTAATTAGTTTGTTTTAATTTGCTTTAAGTGTTTTTAAATGTCGTTAAAATTTTAAATTGCCTTTATTTCTAGTTTAGCGTGCCTTCTATGTGCACTGCGATCACGGTTTTAGATTTGAAATCTAAAAATTAAATATTGAAAAATTCAAGCACGCGATCACGAACCGAAACAAGGTTTTTCAATTCACACTTCGTCGGGATACGACATCCAGGAGATAAAATATTGTTTGTCCTCAAACAATTTTTATATCAAACAGGATAATCTCTATACTATTTCTTATTTGGTATTTTGTTATATATATATATATGTTATATATATATATATATATATATATATATATATATATATATATACTATATATATAATATATTATTTATATATATATATATATATATTATATTTTATTTATTGACTATAAATATTCAAATCATACTACCATGAATCTCAATCGTCCCAAAATAGTATTTACAAGGATAAGGATCTTAGCAACCGTAGTTTTTAGGTACTAAATAATTAAACTTGGGTTTTTTTAAAACAATAATTGTATTTAAAGGTGAGTACATACAAGGAGGTATAGGCGATTTGGGTGTAACGATTGGTTTAAGGGGTGACAATGCTTTTCATAATAGGTCCGGTCTTTAACAAGAAAATTAACAAGAACATGAAAAAAGGGATAAAGCTCAGAGGGTTGTACTAATGGGGTATCCTGCATTAAAAATTAGGCATGGCAAGGGTGTGGGATTGTTGCCATGATCGATGTGACCATAATAACAATTTCAGGTTTAAAATATGGGTTAATCACTAGTGCTTTTATTAGCAAAAATACCTAATACTTTACTATTGCTGGTCTCGGGATGACATCACAAAAACAAGTTCTAAAATTTTAATATTACTATCGGTTATACTTCATATATTTAATCCGATCTCGATGCTCCAGAAAAAGGCGACAAAGACACATGGTATCACATCCGTAATGACGAATAGACACATATGACTTTATTCGAACCTTAACTCGGGAGAAAGCTAAAGGTATAAACTATCTTGGGTATTAATAATAGATACCCGAATTCCTATAGATCTAAAGGCGAACCTCACATTTTTAGAGGAATGGAATTCTTTTTTTTTTTTTTTATCGAGGGTTTTTTGTGCTAGTAATTACATTATTCCTATCCATTTCTTGGGACGCTATTAATACTCGATTTTCGTCGGTATGTGTCATAAAAAAATTAAATTTTGGTCAAATTTACCTTTTTATGCTATGTTTTGATATATTACCCATCATTTTAAGGAACAATGTAAATGGGCAAATGATAGAGAATTAGTTTTCTAAGGCTTATTTTCCCCCCTACACTTAAGTTGAACATTGTCCCCAATGTTCTATAGAAGTACCTGTAAAAACGAATAAATAGAAAAGAAAACAAGTAAAAGAAACTAGTACTCCCCTGGTTTGCTCAATAATGGAGAAGAAACATGCGATAACTGGTTAAATTGTCCTCCAAGCGTCGTCTAATGAAAACATCCTAAGATCTTTCAAGCTTCTTCTTGTCAAATATAACATGTAATCAAAGACAAAGACAACTATACCAAGCATAAAATCCATTGGATAGATACATATACAACAAGAATTTAGGGTTTCGACTCTACGAAAGTAGTAAAGATGGGATGAGAGAATTGTTAAACTCATAGTTTTGCAGGTTTATAAAAGAATTTAAACTTTCTAAGTGTTGTACAAGTTATATTTTCAAAAATACTTAAAATTTTCAAGTTTTCCTATAATTGGACGTTTGACGCCGTCAAGAATATCTTGACCCCGTCACAAGTGTTGAGGGGTGGACGGCGTCACGTGGAAGTCATGACGCGTATCCCACACTTCTGTGAAACTCATTTTTTTGTTTTTGATGAAAAAAAATCCTGCCACTCATTCTTCTAAGTTATTTTCCTATACCAAAATACTGCATAACAACCTGAGGATTTAATAATTCATCATATGACTCAAAAATGGGAAATAATCTAAAATAATTATTTTAATGTTTGAATTGGTTCTAAAAAAACGGGATGATATTTCCCCCTACACTTATTTTGTTGCAAAATACCTTTGATTGCAAATAAGACAAAGTTATAAACAAACAAAGCATGATTACAAAATAATTCAAACATAATGAAACAAGCAATAAATAATTAAAACTCAAGACACTCCTAATTGCGAGAAAAGTAAATATTGGGTTGCCTCCCAAGAAGCGCTTTTCTTTATTTACGAGTCTTGTAGCTAGACTCGAAGTCACACGTCCTTACATGACTTCTCCTTTGTGTCTCTTGGCCTCTCTTTCCAATTTCATTAGGTGTCGAATTTCCTTGCTTATACTTTCGTCTTCTCTGTACTCGGATCCTAAAGTCAGACTATCCGAGTAATAGGTTTTCCCACGGTCATCGTTATTCCCAAGGACAAAGGGTGGTATGGAATCGGTATTTACATCCTTAAAGTCTATATGATTAAACGCTTCCATCTTATGAGGCATCTTAAATGTGATTTTCTTGTTATCTTTTTCGAAAGTAAATGTTCCCTCTTCCTGATCATAAACAAGACCAGTTTTTCTTATAAATGGTTTTCCAAATACTACTTCTCCTAGGTGGTGATCTATAATGCTAGTGGTATCATCCAAAATCATGAAATTACATTCGTACGTGAAGTTTCCTACAAAAACTTTTAAACCCCTAACTCTTCCTACAAAGTTGTTGTTCTTACTAGGGTTGGATGGTTTTCGTCTTGACTCTAGCCCTTTATTCATGATCCATTTGTAATGTTGTTTAGACATAACATTGATTGGTGATTCTATATCGATTTGAGCTTATTATTTAAGGAAGTGACCAATCATGCAAGAGATCTTAATGTTATTTAAGTTTTCGGTTCTTATCTTTGCCTTAACCCAAGATGGTTTGGGGCATTTCAAGAGCCACTCGTGATATTCTAATTCCTCTAAGGTAGGGAAAGTGTCAAAGTATTCTATTTCATCCGAACCGACTAATGAGTCAATGATCCTACTATCCTCAAGCCATGACTCAATTTCTATCTTTTTCTTAGGATCAAGAAACTCACTATTAGAGGTAGAACTAGATAGATTCGCATTCTCCATAATGAAGAGTGGAATAGTCAATGAAGATTACGAACAAACACACAAAGAAAAGATAGACTACAAGAAAGTTAATATACGAAATTAAAGTCTCACTTGAAAGGATTCAAGCGAGTAAAACTAAGTTAAACTATGATCAAAACCTAAATATTCCTCACGCAACGGCGCTAAAAACTTGATGCGGTCATCGTAGGACTTCAACAAGAAGTTTTACAACTGCCTAGGCAGAGTACCTAACCGTTGTAGTAGTAGTAAATGCAAGACTCGGTGGTTGTTATCGTTCTCTAGGGGAATAGGTTGGGAAGGCTTAATCACGGCCTAACATAATTCTAGGGGTTGAGAGAAGATTATTTTTGTGTTTTTATATTTTATGAAAGCAAGTAAATCTATGGTTTTAGAGGTTGGTTTGTTTAACTATTAACTAAACTATTATCTAATCTACTGGTGATAACTTTATGATAATTAAATGTATTTACTTAAACATGCATTACTTATCAGATTGCTTCTCCTAATCATGTTGCCTTGTCACACTTGTGATGATTTGTGTAAGTATTTCCTAGGTCATGAACGAATTACACGAACCCGCCGTCTATTTAATATTCTGTTAAGGCAATGCACAAGTAAGGTAGTATGAAGACTATTACAAGGCCCCTAAGAGTATATTAAATGCATGTGAAATATCTTAAGAGGGATCAACCATATAAGGGGGTAAGGTAGTATGAAGACTGTTACCCGATGGTATCCTTCTATGCATTCGAGTTTTCCTAGACGTGTCTACATCGATAAACATAAAAGCTGGTTTTCTAAAGCCTAACACGCACATTCATCAACAAGAAGCAACAGTAACATGATCTACAATCCGACTTTCATGCAATCATAAGCAAATACAAAGGAGGGTTTAGCCTAGCATGTTAAGGATAAAGCAAGAACATAGATTAATCACACAACACATAGACATATTAAATGATTAATGAATAACACTCTTACTTGATTAAAACATGGATAGAAGGTAGTTACAATAGGGGTTTGAGGCCCTAAAAATGACCTTTAAAGCTGCTACAAAGACTAGGGTTCGTCTCCCAAAAGTTATACAAAGTTACACACTTAAAACCTTAAAATCAGTTTTGTATATATAGAGATACCGATGTGACAACGTCGTGTTGAAGTCTTGACGCCATCACTACGTGGATGATTCTAGATCCTCTTTAAGTTGGCCACGTCCTGATGCCGTCGCTAGATCTCTGACACCGTCACTTGATGCATCACGACGACGTAGCTTTATGCCTGCGATGCCGTCTCCAAGCTTTGTGAACAATACTTCTTCATGGATTTGGTGTAGGTCCGTAATCTTGTCCGTTTTTTCTCTAAATGAGCCCAAGTCACGTGTATTTCCTCCAAATGTCATCTAAGTGCTAAAAACCTAAAAACAAATGATTAAGCACATAATTTAGGCATATTTGCATGATTTAAGGGGTTAAATGACCCCCGAAATAGTGTATAAAATGACACCTCATCAGCTATCCTTCGTTCATTAGTTATCTCGAAGAGCAGTTGAAGCTGCGTAAAGTTTTAACTTCTATGTTGTCACCGCCTTGGTGAGCATATCTGCAGGGTTTTTTGCTCCAAGAATATTCTTCAAAGATAATGTCTCTTCACTCACGAGTTCTTAAATCTAGTGATATCTTATCTTGATGTGCTTTGTTCGACTATGAAACACTGGATTCTTCGCAAGATGAATAACACTCTGGTTTTCATAAAACAAAACACACTCTGTTTGGTCTTTGTCAAACTCTTCAAGAAAATTCTTCAATTACCAACTCTTTGCCAGCCTCTACAATAGCCATATACTTGGCTTCGGTAGTTGACATAGCAACACACTTCTGAATTCTAGACATCCAACTAACTATTGTACCATCGACTATAAAAATATAACCCATAGTACTCTTGCCCGAATCTAAGTAACCTCCATAGTGTGAATCAAAGAATCCTTCTAAGACAACCTCTTTTCTGCTGAAACAGAGAGTAGCCTTCGAAGTACCTTTCAAGTAGCGTAGCAACCACTTAACAACTTCCCAATGCTCCTTTCCTGGGTTAGACTTGAATCTGCTAACAACTTCCACTACATGAGCTATATTTGGCCTTGTACATACCATAACGTACATCACACTACCAACTGCTGAAGCATAAGGAACCTTAGCCATTCTTCGTATAGAAGCCTCCGTCTTAGGTGCTTAATTCTTACTGAGCTTAAAATGGTCTCCTAAAGGCTCACATCTAGCCTCTGCATCCTTCATATTAAACTTCTCTAAAACCTTCCATAAGTATTTCTCCTGGGATATCCTTAGAGTACCCTTCGTTTTATCTGTGATGATGTTCATGCCTAGAATCTACTTTGCAGAGCCTAAATCCTTCATCTCAAATTCTTGAGATAACTATCTCTTGAGCTTCTTGATCTCTGCCATGTCGGAGCCTGCTACCAACATGTCATCAACATATAATAGTAATATAATAGAGGATGAACCAACTTTCTTCAAGTAGCAACAATGGTCCATAGCACATCTCTTGTACCCTGCCCTCTGCATAAAACTGTCAAATTTCAAGTACCATTGTCTCGGTGCTTGCTTTAATCCATACAGACTTTTCTTCAACTTGCACATGAGGTTTTCTTCTTTCCCAGCTGACTAAAAACCCTCTGGTTATGTCATGTAGATGTCTTCATTAAGGTCACTATGTAAGAAGGCTGTCTTGACATCTAATTGCTCAAGATGCAAGTCCTTTGCGGCTACAATAATCAAGACTAACTTGATTGTAGTCATCTTCATAACTGGAGAGAAGATCTCATTGTAGTCTACCCCTGTTTCTGTTGGAAACCCTTAACCACCAATCGAGCCTTGTATCTTTTGCTGCCATCATGCTCTTCTTTAACTCTTAACACCCACTTGCTATGTAATACCTTCTTTCCTGCTGGTAATCTGACTAAGGACCAAGTCTGGTTCATTTCAAGTGAACTTATCTCTTCATTTATAGCCTTTTTCCATTGTATGGATTCTTTTCTATTCAAGGCTTTTGAATAAGACTCTGGTTTACCATTCTTTGTCATTATCAAATAGTTTGTTGATGGAGAGTACCTTACTAGAGCCTTGGACTCTCTAGTGGATCTTCGTACATGGAAAGTCTCAGAGCCTCCCTCATAGGAGGATGCTATGTCTTTAGTGTCTTCTTCATTTGATCTTCTATTATCCTCGAAGCTCCTATAGTTTTCAGACCCCTCACTCGTATCTGAGCTTCCACATGGGATCTGAGTGAATTTTGAACTCAACCCATGCTCTGCAACTATGCTTTTATTTATAAGGTTCTATGAAGAGTCTTCCAACACCACATGATTCTTCTGATTTGGCTTCATTAAGTTACTATAATCTGTTACAGCCTTGGCTCAATATAGAGAGTCCTCATTAAATGTTACATCTCTGCTTTGGACGATCTTGTAACCCTTCGAATCCTAAAAGCGATATCCTATCTCATCTGAGCCATAGCCTATGAATGTGTACTTCACGGACTTTGCATCTAGCTTATCTCTTGCAACATCTTTCACCTTAACGTAGGAGTCACACCCAAATACCCTTAAGTGTGTGAGACTAACTTACATGCCTTGCCATTCCTCTTCTAAAATTCGAAACCCTGAAGGGACGAAAGGTCTGCGATTAATTAAGTAAGTTGTTGTAGTAACTGAATCTTCCCAAAACTTCTTTGGGAGCCCTGCATGAAGCCTCATACTCTTTTCTCTCTCACTCAGTGTTCGGTTTATTCTTTTAGCAACACCGTTCTATTGAGGTGTTTCCAGGACTGTTTTCGGCATCCTAATCATGTTCTCGGCACATTACTCAATAAACTCTTGGCTACTATACTCTCCACCATTATCAGATTTTAAACGCTTCACCCAAAGGTTTGTTTCATTCTCCATTGCAGCCTTCAACTTCTTAAAAGTGTTGAATACCTCATATTTATTTTTAAGAAAATAAACCAATACCATCCTGCTGCTGTCATCGGTAAAGGTAACATAGTAGCGGGATCCGCCTATTGATGCAACAGATGTAAGGCCATAGACATCTGTATGAACTAGCTCGAGCCTTTGTAGTTTTCTTGTATTCCATGACTTTACGAAGCTTACCTTCTTCTGTTTCCACAATACACATGGCTCACAGATGCCTACAACAGCCTTTTGTAAATATGGAACCCTACCCTTCGAAGCTAGAATCTTCATACCCTTCTCACTCATGTGCCCAAGCCTCTGGTGCCACAGAGCTGCGTTGGCCTTACCATCAATGGTTGCGTTAATCCTATCAGAGGGTACCTCAACCATATACAGGCTTCCACGTTTGTTCTGACTAGCTACCACCAAACTACCTTTAGTAACCTTTCACTGTTGGTCTCTGAAGCCTACGTGGTAACCTTCCTCATCAAGCTTCCCAACAAAGATTAACCTTCGCTTTAGGCCTGAATATACATAACATCCTTCAGAGTCCAACTTGTACCAAAAGAAGTTTTGAGGACAACATCCCCAACTCCTAAAATATCTAGAGTGTTGTCATCTGCTAAACAAACCTTACCGGAGCGTAGTCTGAACTTTTCTAACTCTTCTTTGCAAAAGGTAGCATGGAACGATGCACCAAAATCCATAATACTATCCTTAACCGTATTCTCTACGCAACATACTAATGCCTCATTATAGTCTCTAACTGCCATGTGAACTTCCTTATCCTTTGAGGCTACAGGCTTCAGACACTGATTCTGAAAGTGGCCCTTATGGTTGCAATTCAAACACGTGATATCCTGCCTGTTCTTGACTGACCTTTCTTCTTTGATTTCGATCTTCCTCTGTTTTGCTTCTGCCCTCTGTCTTGCTTTCCACCCCTGTCTTTGTCTTCTTCACTTAACAAATAGTTTGAATACTCTCCGGATGTCTTCCTACGGATATCTTCCCCAAGAATTAAATCACGAATGTTATCGAACTTAAGCTTAGTAGTTCTTGTTGAACCACTAACTGCTGTAATAATGCCTGACCAGCTCTCAGGCAATGAAGAGAGTAGCAAAAGAGCTTGTACTTCATCATCGAATCTAATATCAACCGACATCAACCTTGATAGGATTGAATTAAACTCGTTTACATGATCTTCAATGGAGGCTCCTTCTTTCATCTTCGTATTAACCAACTGTCGAATAAGAAACACCTTATTTGATGCACTAGGTTTCTCAATCATAATCATAGAAAAATGAATCAAAATAGACGTTGTTGAAAATTATGTATCATTCATTAATATTCTGAGTTGTTACAAAATGCAGGTCCCAAAATCTAAACATCATGTTTGAATGATAACAATTCAGCCATCCGAGTCCATGCCATCCGTGCCGACCATGCACCATAACCCTGCTAACACACAAGCACCAACCGTCCACCCCAAGGTTGAGAGCCATTCATCGGTATTAATATACACAGAATGAATACACTAACGTATCATAACCATTATAAACTCATTATAAGCCACAAGATCAAGTAAAGATCTTGGGGCAAGATATTATATACCCGTTATTAGAAAAACTCGCAATGAATCATAGTAATAATGTATTATCCCGTTATTGCCTTGTTTGGTCTGATTGGTCTTGTTCTTATGTCATCAACACATTATCATCCAAAGTCAATTTAACGACTCGAAGAGCTCATATATCAACATATTAACATCCAAAGTCAATTTAACGACTCGAAGTCAAATTTAACGACTTGAAGGATTTATTAATATCCAAAGACAAATTTATAGACACAAAGTCAAATTAACGACTTGTAGATTTTAATGAAACTCCACATTAATATCCAAAGTTAATTTAACAACTCGAAGTCAAATTTAACGAATTGTAGGATTTATGATACTAACAGATTAACATACATAGTCAATTTAACAACTCGTAGTCAAATTTAATGACTTGTAGGATTTATAACTTAGACATTGATTGTAATGATACATCAGATTAGCATATAGTCTGGTAAAACATTTGTATTCGTTATTTATAGCATGTATCCCCCTTGCGGGTTTATGAAAGCATTAAAGAGATTAAAAGTGAGGCTATGAACTCACTAAGTCATTGAAAAACAATCACATTGTTATAAGATAAATGAGTATGTAAAAGAGTTTGTAACAAACATGTATCCCCCACGCGGGTTTATAAAACATTCAAAAGATTGAAAGGCGAGGTTATGAACTTCACCTGATAGGTAGATGTAATAATTATTCTGAAATGAAAGCTGACGACCTTATCACAATCTTAACCGGGGAAGGTTGATATAGTAAAATGATAGTAAACAGCCACGTCACGCAACCTGAGTAAATATGTCAAGTCTTAGGAAGATTGTACTTTAGAACTTTGATTTTAAGAGTTATGAGTTTGATTGAAGAGTTTGGAATTATTGTATCACCGTTCGGGCCATCATAATTTAAAAGTCCCACATAAATGTTAGAGTGAGCTAGGCACTTTAAATCGTAAACCCAACAACTCAGTCATGAATGAATACCAAAATGAAACCTCTTAATAGAAGCTCCAAGTATTGTGGAAAAATATAGGCTTCTGAGGATGATCGGATTTTAAGCGTTGTTAAAATCAATATCTGAATGTTAAGCACGAGAAGCGTTAATTAAAGTTATGTCTTGTAAGGTTTTAAACATGATTTTATACTTTTTCAAAATGTTACATTTTAGACCCTTGAGTTTGAAAAGTTGCAGAATAGTCCTTGGAGTTTGCATTTTTACGACTTTGGTCCTTCAAGTTTAAAAGATATACCAAGTAAACCTTGTACTTTGAAAAGTGACATAATAGACCCCTATAGTTATAACTTTGATAAAATGACATATTCAGCCCCTTTAGTTATAAGTTTCAGAAAGTTACGATATATACCCCTTGCATGATCACACACACACACAACAAAAACATGTCCAAAATGGCCATGCCAAGCTTAATTTTAACATTTCAAAAATATTTCTAAAGTTTATACTAAACTAAAATATGACAAGTTTTTAACTTAACACAATTTTAAAATAAATGAATTCGTTAGGCTAGGAAGCAAAACGGGTTAAATTAGGGTTTCAAAACGTAAACGCGCGGGTTTTAAGTTCAAATTCCTTCAATAATCAATAAAGTGGTTATTTTAACATTAGTTAAGTATGTTAAAATGGATTATAACAACATTTAGCCATTATAACATTTAGTTTTAAGAAAAACGCGAAATTAGGGTTTCGGGTGTACGGTTTTGGATTAAAATGTGAAAACGATCATGATGATTATGAAACTTTAACAAGAGTAATTTTAGGATCATAATGAACATTATAAACTGATAGGAGCAAAGTAGAATATCTAGAACATGGGTTTGATCTTCAAGGATCAAAAATGGTGGAAATGGGTCATTTCGGGTAGTATTTCCACTTGTACGCCTTGTATCTTGTTCCTGGGGCTTCAATTCTTTAAGGATTCGCTTCTTAGACTTATTTAATGATCCTAGGATCATATGGGAGCAAAGTATTGCTGCCTTATGGGTTTGAGAAAGAAGAGATGTGGTGCAAATTGGAATGAAGGAGTTAGGGCCCTATTTATAGTGTTAGCAACCCTTAGAGGCCAAGGAACTTTGGTAACCAGGTTATGACACATGAGAAGATGGAAGCTACTCCTGCTTAATGCGATCTACATGTTAAAGGACATATATAAGTTACTTGTTCATGATTAAGGCTAGAAGCTAGCAAGAACATGGTGGAAACACCATGTGTATGTCGCGGCTAAGAATGAGAGACAAAGGAGTGATGTGGCCAATTTTTGTACCATGGAATGTGAGATATTTGTTGTATAAGGTGTGTAAGCTGCTTAGGAATGCATGTGGGTGAGTCATGAGGTGCTTGTTTGCAATAAGAAAGTTTAAAATGGGTCAAAATGAAAGAAACTATGGTTTCGGGTTCATTAGGGCTTATTTAGGGTTTTCAAGCTTGTAATTCATGTACATTTGATCAATAATGATGGATTAATGTTTTTAAGGATTGTATTAAGGATTAATAACAAGAATTGATAGGTGGTTCGGGTTTAAAATGGGCGAAAACGAGTAAACGGGTCCAAAGTTCCAATTAGGGCACAATTAGGGTTTTCTAGATTTATTTCTTGTACACTGTTGTTAATATAGTTAAATGATGATGTAATATGGTTGAAAATGTTGTAATTAATGTTATTACAACTTATTTGAGTATTGGTTTAGGTTTACAATGGATAAAAATGAAGAAACGAGTCATAGTGTAGTATTTAGCTCGGGTTAGGGTTTCTGAGTTTTAAATTAGGGTTTTAAGAGTAAAAATGTGTATGAAAGTTTATGAATAGAATAATTAGGGTTTACACATTGTACATTGAGTGTAGTAGCTTGTACATAAGTGATGGTGAAGAAATTAGAATGAAAATAGAGGTAAAACAGCTATTTTTGATGTCATGCTTAATGACTTGTACATTGTGCTTTTAAGGACTTGTACTTTGTCTTGGAGGGAGTGTATATTTCAAATGATATGTTATATTACTTGTACATATGATTTAATAGTTTGTAGATTCACTTTAGATATTATTCCTTCATGGAATTAGGGTTTAGATGTATACGATAACGGTTTAAAGCCCGTTTTAATATAACGTTATGAATAGTACATTATATGAATAATGTATCTTGTAATAGGAATATGATGATATTGAATTGACATGTTGTGATGTTTGCTTGACATATATGAAGACAGGATTTCCATAGATAGGTTGCGTGAGCTCGTCTACTTTAGTTATGTAAGTTACATGACATACTGAGATATTGACAATGCAAGTAATGTAATAAAGTGAAAAATTTCCCCGTATAATTGTGATAATAGTAAAATAGGTTTTGCATTTGATGAAAATTCTTGGGTTGTTATAGTCTCCACCCCTTACAGAAATCTCGTCCCGAGATTTAATTGAAAGTTGTAGTGAATAGATGTAAGTACTGGGCATGACTTTAAGTTAGGCTAATCAAGGTTACAAGTTCACGTGTGTGATGCATTTATAATTATGTTATGTACCATAATTATAATTACCTCTTTTCAAACGTCTACTTATTTCCAAAACTACGCCTCTTGATGATAGTCAATAGAATTTCTCCAGATCCTAATAGAACCTGGGTAGATAGAATACTTCGATTTATGAAACTTGTGGGTTATGGGCCCACCATACTTCTGCTACGCCACTCTGATCGTAAAGAATCATTATACATTAACCTTTAAAAGTTAACATCGAATAAGAATGCTATCACAAGTCTTTGTCAAAATTTTCATACCTAGTGGTATTGAAATCATTTGACATTGTATAGATTCTTGTGTGTTTCCTTGTTATTACGTTGCAGAATATAACGGAGAATTTTAGTATACGGAGATCATGGAATGAGTAATGTCAAGGAATGATTATGAATTTGTAAGAGGGTTGCTAATCATGTGAGATACAGATTCTTGGAATGAACAGATGATGAAGGTAATAATGATAATGATTAAGGAATTGTTTGTACAAATGGATTGAAAAAAAACTTGTTTGTACGTATGTTATATACTTAAGCCTACTTATTTATAATTTGTCACTTACAAAAAGAAGTGTCCAACTCCTTGTAACTGAGAACTTATAAATTCATAGTTCGGAGATTTATCATTTCCTTATTTAAATGAAGAAGCGTCCTAATTCATTTCAATAAGATGATCATAAATCGTCTTACCTAAGCATAAAAACATGATACGGAAAATATGGTATGATCATGAAAAGTAAGAAAATATTGAGATGTGTACTGACGCCCATATAGTCGAGGATGATAATTTATGTTTCAGAGTTGAACATAATAGAATCGACAAATGATGTTGAGTTTTGATATCATCAGATAACAAGACGTAACAGAATTATCACTTTATTATCTCATGGATAACTTTACATATGAAAAAGAGTTGATACTTATGCTAAGTATCTTGTAGTAAGATAAAAGTAACAAACGACAAGGATTGTAGCTTGATGATTAGTGTTTTCAGATTGAAGAAGATTCTGATGAGAGTTGAATATCTTCGAGAGTTGTTTCTAGAGTAGCAAGCTCATCTCTAAGTATGCTTTCTTGTGGCCCTGTTGTTTTTGCAGTACTTGGTCTGGTGACCTATCTTGTTGCAAACCTGACACTTGACACTGCAAGGTCCCGTGTGATGTAGTCTACATCTCTTACATAAGGGAAGGTTTCCAGCATATCCATTGGTGGCAGTATAAGTTCTGAAGGTTTCTTGTCTTCTATTCTGCTGTCGATGGTAATCATTGTTACGGTTGTTATTGTTGTTGTTGATGATGTTTCTCTCATCCTCAAGCTTTCGTTTGCGATCATTGGTTTCTAGAACAGAATCACGCTTTATTATCTGATCCATTAATCTATGGGCTATGTTGATGGCTTCCTCCAAAGTTTGAGGCTTCGAGGCAGTAACATTTCCTTCAATACTTCTGGGTAATCCATTGATGAAGACTTCCACGAGTTTCTCGGCATTTGGTACCATGTTTGGGCATAAGACGGCTAATTCTTGGAATCTCCTAATGTAAGTCTTAAGATCATTTCCTTTCACAACCAAGTTGTAAAATTCGTCTTCCATTTTCTTGACTTCAGTTCGAGGGCAATACTTATTGGTTAAGAGTTCTTTTAATTCGGTCCAGGTGATCCTATTGGCTTGTTCTATTCCGTTAGGTTGGGCGTATGCATTCCACCAAGACAAGGCATCATTGGTTAGAGTACCAGTAGCAAATGTCACTCTGTCTTCCTCGGCACACTTGCTACGAGAAAACACCGATTCAGTCCGTTCAAACCAGCGGATGAGGTTAACAGCTCCTTCCGTGCCATTGAAGTAGAAAGGTTGACAATTTATGAATTCTTTGTAGTTTCCTCTTTTTGCTACAGGAGGTTCTCTTGGTCCAGTATTCCTATTGGGATTGTCGGCATTTGCCATGGTAGCAGCTTGTGCTTCCAGGGCTGCAGTAAAATCAGCAATCAGTTGCCGGAGGGCATCCAAAGTTATGGCTGGTGTTTCGGATGTTGACGTCCTTTTGGGAGGCATTCTATCAACATAAGATAACACGTAGTAAGAATGATATCACAAGTTTTGAAAGGTAATGCTTAAAGAAAATGTGATGCTTAAGATGCTTAAAGAGAAATGCTTATTTTTGGATTTTAAGCACTTAGAAGTTATGGTATGATTCATGGAGACGGAGATAATGATACAAATGATGGAGATGATGATGAAAGAGAGAGATAAGTTGGAAACAATAAGGTATGAAATGGGATTGCCTTTATAAATAACTTGCCTTTTTACTGTACATAGTCAAGATTTGACAAGCGTTTTTATTTATACCACACATCCCGTGACTAGGATAAAGCTAAAACTGGTTTAAGAGTTTGTTGATTCTGAGCTGGTAGATGACATCCTAAAGATCTTCCTGATTCGTTTGGTGATGAGCTTGGATTTTCTCAATGATTTGTTTAAGATCGGAAATTCTATAGGGAGCAATGGCAATCTTATCCTTTTACCCTAACCGCTTCTTTTGATGTCTGATAATCTGAGTAAGGATTCCCTTAAGTTCGGTCTTTAGTTCATTTACCATATATTCGTCCTTCTTCCATTCTCTCAATGCGGTGAAGATAGAGTTCATTTAAATAATTCAAGATATTATCGACTTGTTTCTCAAGATGTTTCAGATACATCTTATCTGAACATTTTCCTATTTCAAATACCTAAGGAGGGTAGGAGTACTTGAGGAAGATGGTGATACTAAATTACAAGTTTGATTCCGAAATGAAGTAAATAACGTAGTTAAGGAAGAAGATGGAGAATGGATTCACTTCTTAGGTGGTAATAGTTCTTCAGGAACAAAGAAATATCTGGGATCAAATAGCAGTGATGGTGGTAATACTAGAAATGGAGTTAAAATAGTTGGTGGAGTAATAGGATCTGGTGATGAAATAGGTAATTCCTTAGCATAAAATGCTTGTACGTTCTTCAAATAAGGATTATTGTAGAGAGGTGAGAACACTGATGGGATTATATTAGAGTTTTCCGAAGAGTTAAAAGAAATGCTTCCTGATGAAGCTGGGAAGTAATCCGATGAGACTAAAGTATAATTAAGAATATTCATAGAGGAAAAAGCATCCTCAATATCAGAAGTAGAGTGATTAGGAGAAGACATCGTTCTGATAACAACCCAGTTTATAAATAACATAAGTTATTTATGTAATAGTATAATAGATATGTATCTTTATGTACTTGTTCCAGAATGTAGTGGCACGGAAGACCTTGATGGCTGAAAAATGAAATGTGGTTATAGTTAAGGTTTTGACCTTGTTCTCTATAACCATGGCTCTAATACCAATCTGTAACACCCCTATTTTTACAATATAGCAGCGGAAGCTAATCTGGGGTATTACTTCATGGATACAACAATCATAATCATAGAAAATGACCCAAAAGAGACGTTTATTCAAAAGATACGTTATCATTCATTTCAAATCAGAGTTTTACAAAGGCAGGTCCCAAAATCTAAAACATCATGATTGAATGATAACATTTCAGCCATCTTCGAGTCCATGCCACTCTGTGCCGCAACTTGCTCAATTACCTAAGATAAACATGCTAAAAAGTCAACACAATGGTTGAGTGAAATTCATAGGTTTGATATAAACAGTTTGAATATAAGTAATAGTATAATAATTGTATAAACACAATTATTATGAAAATGATATTGTTATGATCTTGGGTCATGTTATTATATACCCGCTATTAGTAATAATCGCAATGAATCACAGTAACAATATATTATCCCGTTATTGCCTTGTTTGGTCTGATTGGTCTTGTTCTCATGTCACCAACACATTATCATCCAAAGTCAATTTAACGACTTGAAGAGCTCATAATATCAACATATTAACATCCAAAGTCAATTTAACGACTCGAAGTCAAATTTAACGACTTGAAGGATTTATTACTCTAAACATTATATCCATGTCAATTAACGACTCGAAGTCAAATTTAATGACTTGTTTGGATTTATGAACTTACACGTTAATATCCAAAGTTCAATTTAACGACTCAAGTCAATTTATGACTTGTAGGATTTATGATACTAACAGATTAACATCCATAGTCAATTTAACGACTTGTAGTCAAATTTAATGACTTGTAGGATTTATAACTTAGACATTGATTCTAATGATACATCAGATTAGCATATAGTTTGGTAAAACACTTGTATCCGTACTTTATAGCATGTATTCCCCTCACGGGTTTATGAAATAATTAAAGAGATTAAAAGTGAGGCTATGAACTCACTAAGTTATTGAAAAATAATCACATTGTTATAAGATAAATGAGTATGTAAAAGAGTTTGTAACAAGCATGTATCCCCCTCGTGGGTTTATAAAACATGTAAAATAAGTAAAGGCGAAGTTATGAACTTTACCTGATAGGTAGATGTAATAAATATTTTGAAATGAAAGCTGACGACCTTATCACAATCTTAACCGGGGAAGGTTGATATAGTAAAATGATAGTAAACAGCCACGTCACGCAACCTGAGTAAATATGTTGAGTTTTAGGAAGATTGTACTCTAGAACTTTAGTTTTAAGAGTTATGAGTTTGATTGAAGAGTTTGGAATTATTGTATCACCGTTCGGGCCATCATAATTCAGAAGTCATTCAGTAAACATTTGAGGAGCTAGGGCACTTTAAATCGTAAACCCAACAACTCAGTCAGAACGTAATACCAAGATGAAACCCCTTAATATGAAGCTCCCTAGTATTGTGATATGATATAATCGGTTTTAAGCGTTTTGATCAATATCTGGAAATGTTAAGCACGAGAAGCATTAATTAAAGTTATGTTTAGTAAGGTTTTAAACATGATTTTATACTTTTTCAAAATGTTAAATTTTAGACCCTGGGGTTTGGAAAATTACAAATAAGCCCTTGGAGTTTGCATTTTTACGACTTTGGTCCTTCAACTTTGAAAGATATACCAAGTAAACCTTGGACTTTGAAAAGTGACATAAATGACCCCTGGAGTTATAACTTTGATAAAATGACACTTTTAGTCCTTTTAGTTATAAGTTTCCGAAAGTTACGATATATACCCCTTGCATGGATTATAATTACAAAACATGTCCAAATTGCCATGAAAGCTTAGTTTAACATTTAAATAGACATTTATAAGTTATAATAAACTAAAATATGAAGTTTTAATGCAACACAAGTTTAAAATAACGATTCGTTAAGCTAGGAAGTAAAATGGGTCAAATTAGGGTTTCAAAACGTAAATGCGTGTGTTTTAAGTTCAAATTCCTTCATTAATCAATAAAGTGGTTATTTTAACATTAGTTAAGCATGCTAGGATAGATTATAACAATATTTAATGATTATAACATTTAGTTTTAAGAAAAACGCGAAATTAGGGTTTCAAGTGTACGGTTTTGGATCAAAACGGAAAATGAGCATGAATTGAGTTATGAAACTTTAATAAGAGTATGTTAAGGATCATATGAACATTATAAGAGTGTAGAAGCAGAACTAGAATATCTAGAATCGGGGTTTGAGCTTCAAGGAGCAAAAATGGTGGAAATGGGTCGTTTCGGGTAGTATTTCCACTTGTACGCCTTGTATCTTCACTCAAAGGCTTCAATTCTTCAGGGTTCACTTCTTGAACTTCTTTAATGATCCTAGGATCATATGGGAGCAAAGTATTGCTGCCTTATGGGTTTGAAAAAGAAGATATGTGGTGCAAATTGGAATGAAGGAGTTAGGGCCCTATTTTAGTGTTAGCAACCGTTAGAGGCCAAGGAACTTTGGTAACCAGGTTATGACACATGGGGGTGATATGGAGAGTCTAGGGTCTGATTAAGGAAGGCTATGGTGCAAGGTGGAAGCTTATGAAGGTTGTTTTGGGTGTAGTGGTGGCCGCAGCTGAAGTAGGCCAACAAGGCCATCATGTGGCTTCATTTGAGACCAAGAAATGGTCATAGCAGGTGGGTAAGCCGCTTGAGGGATTATAGAAGAGGTTCACATAAGAATTTTGCACTTGGAATGGTTTAAAATGGGTCAAAATTAATGGTGAAGGGGTTCAGGCTGTTTTGGGGTTCGACTAGGGTTTCACAAGTTTTCAAGCTTTTATTTCGTATGTACTTGATTAAGGATAGTTAATATATGTAGCCAAGGTCTGATATAGGAAGGATTAACAAAGATTAGCAATTAGTTTGGGTTAAAACAGATTAGAATTGAAGAAATGAGGTCACGGGTTTGATTAGGGTACGTTTAGGGTTTTCTTGACTTTCTTGGTTTATATTTTGCATACTCTTGATTAGGAATGATGGAATACAGATCTTAGATCTTAAATAAAGTATTATCAATGAAGTTTGATCGTTGGTTTTAGTTAAAATGGGTTAAAATTAAAAGAATAAGTCATAGCTTGGAATTAGGATTCATATAAGGCTTTTAGGGTTTTCTAGCTTTGTAATTCTCGTACATTGTTGAAGCAAGAATGGTTAATGATGGATAAAGGTTTGTAAACTTATTTTATGGGTTTACAATGACTCTTGGTTACTTTACTGAGTAATGAGATGGTTTGAAATTGAGTAAACAGGTCAAAAATACACATTAGGGTTTTCTGGATTTTATTTCTTATGTATTGAAGTTAGAATGGATGAAATGATGGTGGAATGATGTTTTAATGATTGATAATGTTATAAATTAAGTTATTAAAACTTATTTGAGTGTTGGTTTAGGTTTACAATGGATAAAAATGAAGAAACGTGTCATGGTTTAGAATCTAGCTTGGTTTTAGGGTTTAGGGTTTTGGAGTGTAAATATTGTGTTTGAGGCTTATGAATAGATTAAAATATAGGGTTTTACACATTGTAGAATGAGTTAGTAGCTTGTAATAAGTGGTGATGAAGAATTTGGAGGTAAAAACGGATATTTAGAGATTCTGCTTATTGAACGTATATATGAGCTGTTTAAGGGACTTGTACCTTTCTTTGGATAGAATGTATATTCATATGAGATGTTACGATATTTGTACATATGCTTTAGTATCTTGTACATTCACTTTAGATATTAATCTTTCATGGAATTAGGGTTTAGAGGTATATGATAACGGTTTAAAGCCTGTTTAGATATAACGTTGCGAATGGTACATTATAGGAATAATGTACTTTGTAATAAGGATATGATGATATTGAATTGACATATTGTGATGTTTGCTTGACATATATGAAGACAGGATTGCCATAGATAGGTTGCGTGAGCTTGTCTACTTTAGTTATGCAAGTTACATGACATACTGAGATATTGACAATACAAGTAATGTAATAAAGCGAAAAATTTCCCCGTATAATTGTAATAATAGTAAAATAGGTTGATGAAAATTCTGAGTTGTTATAGTTACATAATATTTTGATAGATTTTCTTAATACGAAACCGTGGACATAAAGAACGTATTAAACGGAGTTAAAACGAGAAAGATACGCACTAGTTTATACTTTTGCACTATTTCCTAACATGAATAGTGTTGGTTCATTTTTTTTATAAAATTTTACGAAACATTTTAGAATCACTTATATAATATTTATACATGTTTTTAACTTTATAAATATTATATTACAAAGACGATTGAACCATTTATACGATTATAAAAGTACAAATACATGGTTATTATTTAACAAATGCGATTTAAATATCATTTTATTCTCTTAAATAATCAAAGAGTATTAGGTGGTGATGTAACGCTATAACTTGTGATGTCATATTTTATTAAATACATTATACTTATACGACCAATAATTTATTAGGTTTCATTCGATCATTCTTTTGACAGGTTCACTTATTTGATATTATCTTGTTGTTACATCGAGGTCAGTTTATAGCCCCTCTTTCACTTGTTTTACATTTTTTTTACAAATCTCGGGGGAGAATACATGCTCGTTACAACTTGTTTGCATATTCATTTACAATCTCTTTTACATACTTGATTGCATAGTTGATTTCGTAACTCATTCATATACTCGTTTACATGAACGTTTACAATCTCATTTACATGGTTGATTACAAACTCGGTTACACACTCATTACAAACTCGTTATAACTTTGTTTTACTCTCATTTTCATATCTCACGGTGAGATACAATACTTGTTTACACTTATGGACGCAACAACTATACTTTACTTTTATGATTACGGATTAGCTTAAGTTGCATGAACTATTAATTACTCGGAGGGTAAGCGCGAATGTTATAAAATAGATCTATTTGGGATTGACAATCCACGTTCGGGTGATTAGCGATCACTTGTGTCGACATACCGAGCCAACGAACGTTATACCATATCAAAGCATGACTGGATTGGTGTCTACAGGGCCAACAACTACATACTTATGAACTCTTACTGTCCTTGAATAAAGTGGCATACATATAAGTCTACGTCGCAGTTTCATAAACTTAGGGGTGGAATCATAATCACACATGGTGACTATTGTACTGGATACAATGATCATGCATACTTTACAAACGCTAATTTCTAACTATACTTAACTTTCTGTAACTATTGTATGGGATACAATAGTCATACACATCTTTGATTTCAACATTCATGCATACATTTTTGGTGACGATTAAAATGGTCATATACTCTTTACAAATCTTTGATCCAACATTTACATTTACAAAAATCTATGAACTCACCAACTTTATGTTGACACTTTTAAGCATGTTTTTCTCAAGTGAAATAGATGCTTGACTTACTTGATGTGCATTGAAGTCTATACGTTACAAGACTTCATTCATGGATTTGTACTTACACTCAAATGATTAAATCTCGTTGTGTACTTTCAAGATTTTCATTGTGATGCAATTTATGAGACAAATGTTATATCAAATTTAAGAAAATCAATGAGATTACTTTTCAAACGACTTATTTAAAGGTCGTTCTCTCATATCTTGTGCTGTTATATTATGAAGTAACGCTCTCGGACATATTTCCGCTGCGACCCATTTTGGGGGTGTTACATACATCATCTTAAGGACGGTCAGCATCATTAACCACATATTCATTTGCATTGGTCTCTAGATCATCCATTACCACCTCAGCAATTGGTTCTTCAATCGGTTTCTTTGTAGTCACAGACTTACCAGTTTTAGAGCTTTTGGATAGAGCTTTACCTTTGGAGGTTTCTTTGGTGGTGGATGGTTCCATGGAAGACTCTGACTCTTTGGTTCTTATCCTCTTTGTCTTCTTACCCTAGTTTAGTCCAGCAGAAGGGTCATCATCATCATCATCATCGTCATCATCATGTTTTCTTTTGTAATTCTTTACTGTATCAGCAACTCCCTTATCCATGGCATTTTTATCCTCTATCAAAGCTTCCATGAGAGCATGGTACAATGAATGATTGGCAGGATTTCTATTAAAAGACTTGTTTTCATGCATGGTTTGGTAGAGAGCGATTTTTTGATCATACTCGTTGAGTGATACCTTGTTAGTAGACTTAATTGTATACTTCAACATCTTTTGTTTCTCAACTTGTTCCTTTTTAAGCTTTCGAATCTCTGAAGCACTCTTTTCGGATTCTTGTTCAAGATTAATTGTTAGAGTCTGGATCTTGCTTAACTTGGGAGCGGGCTTTACCGAGTGTTTCTGGATAAAGTCTGCAAAGAGTTTTCGTAGAGCCTTTTAAAGAGCATCACCAAGTTTGGATCTACGATAATTATCAATAACTTTTAGAACTTGGGACTTGAGAGAAGCAAACGTTATAGCAGAGTGAACATCAGTGAGTGCATTGGATTCAGGGACATTAGTGGTGATAATTGGAGATTCGGTTATGATTGATGGTGTAGGGATTGGTGTTGATGTTTGTTGCATAATTGAGATGATGGGTGTAACACGAGGTGGTGAAAGAGCTGTGGAAGCCGGAGTTTCATTGGGAAATTCTGGTATAGGTGGAAGAATGGTAGTCTCCAGAATCACTGATATAGGGACCTTAATTACTGATGGAGACTGGATCTCTGAAGTTTCTTGTTGAATAAAAACATCCATCAAAGAGCTAATTTCTGCGTCTGCGGAATCCTTTAGTACAATAGTCAAAGAAACATCAGAAGATAAGTTAAGGAAATAAGTACCAAATCCAGATGATACGGATAAACTGGAAGATGGCAGAGGGAGTTCGGTAGATACTTTGACTTGATAATCAGAGGTCATAGCATTCCTAGCTAATTCAGCATCACCCTTTTCTTCTACAGTCTATTCAACATCAGCTTTGGCTGCATCCGTCATTTCATCCTTTCCTTTATTCTCACGCTCAACCGTTTCAGCCCCTACCATCTCTACGTCCACATCTTTGTGCACTTAAATCTTATAGTTATAGATTTCATCTTTATCAGATTCAGTTTCAACATCTTCATCATTAGTATCTTGAATGTCACTGATATGATCATCATCTTCATCCTCATCATCAGCATCACCATCATTATTCTTCTTCTCTTCTTCATCAGACATGAGTTGATAGTCTTCTGAGTGTTCACTTTCATGTTCAGATCCCCACTCCAGTATAACATTTTCTTCTGAAGTAACCTTTTCCTCATCAGAAACCCTTGGTTTAGTACCAGTTACTTCACTTGAGGTAGCAAAGATGACTGTGGACTCATCGAGAACCCCTGGTTGAATACCAGTTCCTTCACTTGAGCCTCTAGTACCTGGATGTCTTCTGCTGGTTTTCTTACATTCTTTGAGAGCTTGCATAGTAACAGCAGCTTCTTGTTCTTCAAGAGTTAAAGATTGAACATGTAACACCCCCAGTTTTGAATAGCAGCGGAAGCTAGACGAGGGTATTACTTCATAACACACAGTACAAGTTACAGAAACGACTCTAAATGAGACGTTTTGAAATACATTATCATTCGAATAATACAATATCAGAGTTTGATACAAGATTCCACAAGTTTCATAATGTACATAAGTAGTACATAATAAAATTTTAAAGCTTTATCGAACGATAATGTTATACAAGGTCTTCAAAACTTTTTCGTGCGCCTTCAGTGTATGCTCGTTTATACCTTAATAACCTGAGATAAAACATGCCGAAATGTCAACCTAATGGTTAAGTGAATTCATAGGTTTATGTAATGGACAATCAAGTTTTTAGAGTTATAGTAATAATTGCAACGAATACAATCATCATATAAATAGATATTATTGCATCTAAGCTCATGACACTCAAAACTGACAGTATATATCAATAATGATATATAGGATAATAATGGCCCCGTGTAGGTAGTTGCTATATATCTAGAGTTACAAATATAGTGCGTTTGGTTACCTATCAGGCTAACACAAACGGGATTTGTCAATCCCGATAGGCCTATCCACAATATTCGCGTTCACACATAAGTGATTAATGGTCCATGATGTGGGGGACTTATGGCATGAAGGGACTTAGACACAAGAAATAACATATTCAGGAAGGCATACACTTTTGAAATTAATTGTCTGCGAGTAGATGTTTTAGCATGTATCTCACCCCAAACAGTTTATAAAACAATTAAATAAAATTGGGGCTATGAACTCACCGTAGTGATCAGTAGTGGATTATAACGATAGATAGTGTATTGCGAGATCACGAGCTTTAACGATGACCTACAAAAGTATAGTGACCGTGTCTTAGAATAAAGTACGATAATATAAAGTTATTGACTTTGATTATAATGTTGAACATAGATTCTTAAGTTGTTATATTAATGAAGTATCCCTAAAGTTTCGTTTGGCTATTTGCCTTTTATAAATAATATCATACTATCGTTCGGGCTATCATAATTTAGAGGTCATGTAGTAAACGTATGAGGAGCCAAGACACTTTAAATCGTAAATCCACAACTCGTCGATACGACACCCTGGAGATGCCTCATATGTTTATGAAATTCCCTATTAATATAGTTTTAACAACCCAAAATTCACAATCAATATTTAAACCGAGCTCTAAATTCTATTTCTAATTTTTATGGAATTTATTATTTTTGTTTTTAGCCGTTTTATCGAAAATCATCATTTTTAGCTATTTCCGAGTCCTGTGTTAGATATTTATCCGTTTTAGCGTTTGAGAAATCGATAATTCCATATTTTAGCTTCGAAAGCTTATTTATTTTTCCTAAACATTTTAATACTTTTTGACTTTTAACCGCGTTTGGCCGAAACCGCGTCAAAATAGTGTTTTTATAATTTTTAATATTTTAACTACGTGTTTTAAAAACAAATATTATGGTATAAATGTTTTTGAAAAATAAAAATAAAAATATAGTTTATAAACATAACATATAAACCAAACACCCTCTTTAATTATTTTAGGCTCCATCAAAACTAGAAACCAAACACCCCCTTATTATATTTTCCTCCTACTAAACTCAAAAACAAACACTCCCTTCTAAAAACACACACACAATCACAGACATACCAAAATTGTCTCTCCCTCCCTTTTGTTTCTTCTACTCGTCGACCACAACCCAAAACACCAAAAACCTTCAATCAAATCCAATTAATCACCTCCACTCAATCCCAAATCAATTATAAACTAAATCCCCATCATTCTTTTCAATTAAAATCCAGCATGCATCAAGATTAAAAAGTTCTTAATTCTATTAAACTTTTGATTCTTATGGTTTTGATCTAATTGGGTACAAAAGGATCATCAAGGGTTTGATTATAAGTGATTTTACAAAGTTTGGTTTTACAAAATCAAGATTTGAAATTATTGTTGTGGGTTGTGGTGCTAGGCCGAATATCAAACCCAAGGGGGTTTAATATTGTTGATTTTCCTTCTATTGTTTTGAGTTGTAAGTCCCTTTTGTTATCCTTTTATGTTGATTGATTGTAATTATGTATGCATGTGTTTAATCTTATATCAAGAATCCATAGATTGTGGTGCATGTTGCGTTTTGAGGTGTTTGGTTGATTTATGATGATTAATAATGGTGTTAGGATAGTTTAAGTATGTTAGCGATGTTTGTGGTATGAGAAATTAGAGTTTTGAAGGGGTTTAAAGTTATCCGTATAGGGCAGAAAATTAGAGGTCGTGTTTGGGCGAGTCAAAATTTCCAAAACTGAATTTTAGCACAATAATATGATAGAGCTTGTTATTATGAACGTTTCGGTAGGTGGATCGTCCCGTAACTCTAAAAAACGAAGTCTTTATGGTTAAAAGAAGTTTAGAAAATGTTTCGCTAAATTTTTGCACTATTGAAAATATTAGTTGCTGTCAGATTCGAAAAAGGGCATTTTCTTCATTTTCTGGTTTGTTTCGGCCGAAAGTTGTTTAAAATGTTGTTTTACTTTTTTGCGAGGCTTGTTAGTCTTAAAAATGCGTAATGACGGGTCGAAAAACTTAGAATAAAATCTGTGATTTTCTTTTCTTTTTAGTTTGCATCAGATTTGATATAGGGGCATTTTTGTCCTTTCCTGTCGAGTTTCGAGTCTCGGGTAAAACTAAAAAGTTGTTTAAAATGCTGTGTTTCTTCTCGCTAGGATAACTAAGGCTAAAAACATATGTTAACGGGTCAAAAACTTAAAAGAAATTATTCATTTTTGTTAAAAAGAAGTTAAATAACTGTAGAAACTTGCAGGGGTATTTTGGTCATTTTCTGTTGGGTTTCGGATCTCGGCTAAAACTAAAAAGTTGTCCGAAACATTATTTTACATCAAAATACTTTAGATTCTGAGTCGTGAAAATGTGATTTAGCGGGTCGTTTTGGACGGGTCAGATTTAAAAAAAATGTATAATAAAAAGTCAAACATGGCGAAATTCTTTTAATGGTCAATTAGCGTTATGGAGAATGATTAGGCGTAAAATATATTAACTAAAGCTGAAATTACAACTAATAAGTTAGTCTTTCGCTTTTGTTCGCGTCTAGATGTCTTAACCATGATAATGGGTCAAAAGGGGTAATTTTCATTAAAAATTACATATTAGTCGGAATGGGTTAAAATTGAGTTAAACTTAAGGCGAAACATTTAGGTGGGTATAAATAAGTAAGTTGAGGCGAACACATGGATTCTATGGTATAAGATTACATACATGTCGATATATATATTTTCATATACTTATGCAAATTATGCATTTTCTTATAATTTATATATTCTTCTAAATCGCGCACCATTGTTTTAGGCCGCGGTTGAGACGTTGTCGCCGTTATCTCCTTGTTGAGTTTCTTGTTCGATACTTCTATTTAAGGTGAGTTCATAGCCCCACCTTTTCTCTTTTAATGGTTTTCATAAACTATTTTCGGGGTGAGAATACATGCTCGTTTTACTAAGTAAATTTATTGATTTCTACTACCCAAGCGTTACGTGAATATTTTTACTTAAGCTTTTACTTGCTTACTACATGACTTTTAATACATTTGTGATACATGGTTGTTTACTTATGAACTAATTAAAGCTTGATTTACTTACTACACGATTTGAGATCATTGAATATCTATATATGAAACTGTGAGTTTTGAACACATTATTTGTTTTAAATGGGACACAAGTGCTTGAAGGGTATGTCTGACCCGATTATGAAATTATCTGCATGAGTCGCTATTGCCAAAGTTGTAACACCCCCAAATTGAGTCGCAGCGGAATATGGGTTGGGGGTGGTACTTCATAGATCAATAACACAAGATATATATAAGAACGACCATTAAAAGCCGTTTAAAACTGATACATTGGATTTAACAAATTGTTTGTTACAAAAGCCCAAAGCTTCACTTGTTCACTTGTTCAAAATACAAAGATTTCTAGCCCATAACAGATATACAAAATGTAATGCGACAAAATCTTTAATGCATGACATCCAAATCAAAACCACCAATGTATCCCTTGCACCTCGTGCCTTATTGATCCCCTAAAAAACAATGCTTAAAACGTCAACATATTGTTGAGTAAATTCATAGGTTTATAAAATGTATAATGTAGGACCGCAAGATTTCCCCAAGATAATGCAGCAGATGCAAACATCATAAAATGTAATTACGTTTTCCTAAGCTCATGACACTGAAGCTCGACATGTATGAAATGCAATATAAATTGTCAACATTGCCCTTGATGATGTTTTAACCCGTAACATCTTATGTCCGACATGGTATACGTTCGTTTTTCCGGTGATAGTTAATCACCCGAACGGGGATGTCAATCCCAATAGATCTATTTATAACATTCGCGCTCACAACAGTAATTGTCAGTTCATGATAATGGGCTCAGAGGGTTATCGCTACTTAGGCAAACACGTAATCGTAATGTAAAATGTCCACTTGTGTCCAATTGTAAAACATACATATGTTTCTCACCCCAAAAGTTGTAAATCATTAAAATGTAAAACTTGGGGCTATGAACTCACCTTGAGTAATGAATAATCAAATATATCATAGAAAATGTGTCACGATAATGATCGAATGCAACCTCTTTAAATGTAGGTCGTATAAGTACTAAGCACATTGATTAACTAATGCCATATATAATTCTATATAGCTACATCACCATCTAATCGTGTTTGTGAAATCATATTTATAAAGTTAAAACGTTTATAAATATCTCAATAGTAAAAACGATGCAATTTCTTCGTTTTAAGACTATTTTTCGAGTTTCTTACCTTTTTAGAATCGTCATGAGACGTACTATTTTATAAAAATATAAAATAAATAGGTTATGTGTCGAATTAAAAGAAAAAGTTTTGATGTTTTTCATAAAAACATGTTTAAACTTAGTTTTTGCACTTTTAAGCTTAACCATCTTGTTACATGTCCATTACTTTGATTTATATCATATGTCTTACATATTATAATGTCCATTAGTCCATACTTTATCCAAGTGTCCAAGATAACAAGTCCTTACAACACCTTTAAATCATAAACTTTCTTAAGTAAACTTTTAATTACTAGTTTATACATAAACTTTTTACACTTAAACCAACATTATACAATACTTATATTACCATTATATTATGACATTAACAACTTTATAACATGAATAAAAGTATACACAATCATGATCACAAGTACAAGTTAATTTTTCATGTTTAAAAGTATCTTAATGGTGATTTTGCTACATAGACTTATATATGCATAAAATGATAAATGTAAAGTTATAAAGAGTTTTAGATAACCTTATGATGATGTAATATGACAAACCACAATATCTAAACCCTTGTTTAGATATTAAACCAAAGCTTGCAAAGCTTACAAATACCTAGATTAGTTTGAAACCCTAATCTTCCTTTTCTTGCTTCAACACTTGTAAATGCTTAACCAATCCTTGTAAACACTTTAGGTTACCTTAGATATCATGTAGGAATGTGTATAAATGTTACAAATAAAATTTTGTATGGATTTGGTATAAGTTTGGTTTGAACCGTGGGTTGTGAGGGACAAAGGAGAGAGTTTTTGTGTTTTTCACCTTAAGAAAATGAGTATGTATGTGTGTTCTATACTAGTGCAAGACTTATATGACCATAGGACTAGTCAAATGTTGCTATAAGAAGTCCAAGACAAGATGAGTGATTTAGGGAAGTCTTATGGTCAAGGCATGGTCTTTTCTTGTAAAAGTCTTAAGGTTTAATTAGTTGTTGAATGTACATAGCAAGTTGCAAGATTTTGTGATATTTCTCTTGGCCTATCACACCAAATCCGGCCATAGTATCATATATATGATGATATTTAGTAAACTTTGGGTATTGGGTACAATTGTGGGTATTTGTTGAAGCGTAGCAAAGTTTTGGTGGTTCCGGGAATGCCTAAACGTATTTTATCGCGAAACGTAAACACTTTACGCAACCAATAAAAATAAAATGAACAAAGTTAATAATTATCCTCAAAATAATTACTTAGCACTTGCTTGATGTAAACATTTAATTGTTTGATGCCCATTTACATTGAACGATAATTTTTAGCTTACGCGATTTAACTTAACGATTACGATTTAAAAGCAAACACGTACAATATTAAAAATACTTTGTGAATTTATTGACGTCTTAAATGACCTTAAAACACGGGGTGTTATAGTATCCCCCCGTTAAGTGAGCCTTGTCCTCAAGGCTTAAGACGCGGCACTTGACGATGGTGCGGTCTTTGTGAAGAGGTGTGGATATTTCTTCCGAAATTAGTCTTCACGTTCCCAAGTGAACTCAAGACCTTCCTGGAGTTCCATCGAACCTCGATTATTGGAATGCGGCTTTGCTTCAACCATTTAACTTATCACTCCATGATCTCTACAGGTTCCTCAACAAACTGAAGCTTGTCATCAAAGTGAAGTCCATCCAATGGAACGGCTAATGGTTCGTCGGCATAACACTTCTTCAAGTTGGATACATGAAACGTGTTATGAACCCTGCTCAGCTCTTGCGGAAGCTCAAGCTTGTAAGCAACAGATCCAACCTGTTCTAACACCTTGAAAGATCCAACATATCTGGGGTTTAACTTCCCCCGTTTTCCAAAACGTACTACTCCTTTCCAAGGTGAAACTTTAAGCATAACTTTATCCCCAACTTGAAACTCCATTGGCTTACGCTTTAGACCGGTGTAACTCTTTTGTCTATCACGGGCGTCTTGCATTCTTTGCTTGATCTGTATGATCTTCTCGGTCGTTTCTTGAACTATTTCTGGACCAGTGAGTTAAACTTCTCCAACCTCGGCCCAACAAACGGGTGAACGATACTTTCGACCGTAAAGTGATTCAAATGGTGCAGCCTTAATGCTAGCGTGATAGCTATTGTTATACGAGAACTCGACTAATGGCAAATGGTTAACCCGACCCTTTCCAAAGTCGATCACATTAGCACGCAGCATATCCTCGAGAGTTTGAATAGTCCTCTCGCTTTGTCCGTCGGTCTGCGGATGATATGCAGTACTCATGTCCAAGTTAGTACCTAAAGCTTTCTGAAGGGACTTCCAGAAATCTGATGCGAATCTAGGGTCACAATCATAAATGATTGAGACAGGTATTCCATGCCTCGTGACCACTTCCTTTAGGTACATTATTGCAAGTTTCTCTAGAGGATCAATTTCCCTCTTGGGTATAAAGATTGCAGACTTAGTAAGTCGGTCGACAATCACCCAAATGGTGTTGTAGCCTTATGACGACTTAGGAAGCTTTGTGACAAAATCCATAGTGATGTTGTCCCACTTCCATTGAGGTATATCGGGTTGTACCACCAATCCTGATGGTCTTTGGTGTTTGGCCTTGACTTTAGCACATGTTAGACATTTGCTAACATATGTGGCGATGTTGGCCTTCATATTGGGCCACCAATATAGCTTCTTCATGTCTTGATACCTCTTGTCGGAACCCGGATGGATAGAGTATTTTAACTTGTGGGACTCGTGCATGATCACAGTCCTCAAATCGCCATATCATGGTAACCAACTCTTGCCATTTAAGCATAGAGTTCCATCCGCACGGGGTTCCAACTTTTTCGTTCTAACTTTCTCCAGATCTTTAGAATTTTCGACCAACATGCCTCCAACATCTTCGTGTTTGAGGTTCTCTGGTTTCTGTGCTTCCGTATGAGCATTCAAGATTTGCTTGGGATGATCCAAACCTATAGTCATGACTAAGGCTCGAACCCTTAATGGTGGCTCTCGTTCTTTCCTGCTCAAGGCGTCAGCGACAAAATTTGCTTTCCCGGGGTGATAACGAATATCGTAATCGTAATCACTAAGCAACTCCAACAAACGACGTTGTCTCATGTTCAATTCCTTCTGATCGAGAATGTGTTGTAAACTTTTGTGATCAGTGAACACAGTACACTTTGTTCCATATAAATAGTGCCTCCAAATCTTTAGGGCGAACACTACTGCTCCAAGTTCCAAATCATGAGTAGTATAGTTCTTCTCATGAATCTTTAGTTGGCATGATGCATAAGCAATCACCTCCTCTCTTTGCATCAATACAGCGCCCAAACCTTTGATTGAAGCATCGCAGTATGCGTTAAAATCTTCTCTTCCTTCAGGTAAAGCTAGAATTGGTGCACTACACAACTTCTGCTTTAACAGTTGAAACGCTGCTTCTTGTTTGTCCCCACAAACGAACATGACCTTCTTCTAAGTAAGCTTGGTCATTGGCTTGGCGATTTTTGAAAATCCTTCGATGAACCTCTGATAATACCTAGCAAGACCTAAAAATTAATGAATCTGCGTTGGTGACTTAAGAGATGCCCAATCTTTAATGGATTCGATCTTGGCGGGATCTACGTGAATACCCTGACTGTTAATCATGTGACCAAGGAACTGTACTTTTGGAATCCAAAATTCACACTTGGAAAATTTGGCATACAACTCCTCTTTCTTAAGCAACTCTAAGATTAACTTAAGGTGCTCTTCGTGTTCTTGCTTGTTCTTCGAATATATCAGAATATCGTCAATGAAGACAATCATGAATTTATACAGATATGGTTTGCACACCTGATTCATAAGGTCCATGAATACGGCCGGTGCGTTTGTCAAACCAAATGGCATAACTTGAAATTTATAATGGCCGTAACGAGTTCTGAAAGCGATCTTCGGAATGTCTTCTTCTTAAACCCTCAGTTGGTGATAACCCGACCTTAGGTCAATCTTCGAATAGATACTCGACCCTTGAAGCTGATCAAATAAATCATCAATTCTTGGGAGTGGTTAACGGTTCTTCACCGTTAGTTTATTCAATTCCTGATAGTCGATGTACATTCGAAACAATCCATCCTTCTTCTTGACAAACAAGACCGGAGCTCCCTAGGGTGAGGAACTGAGTCTTATAAAGCCTTGTCAGATAGTTCTTTCAGTTGTTCCGACAACTCTTTCATTTCAGAAGGTGTCAATCGATAAGGTGCCCGTGCCACAGATGCAGCACCAGGTATCAGATCGAATTGAAATTCCACTTATCGAGTCGGAGGAAGACCCGGTGGTATGTGCTTAATTACACATACCACTTTCCATTAAAAATGGACTTAAATGACTAAAAACGTACCAAAAATACATTGTATTTGTATGTTTTGCATTTGTATTGTGTAGGAAATGGATATTCAAGAAAAGGACAAAAACAAAACTAAAAAGGATAAAACCGAGCACGAGAATGAAAAGAGCTTGAAGAAACAGTCAAAGTTAAAAAGTCAATAGAAAAGTCAACCCCGAGAAGCTGAATCAGAATAATACAAACTTCAGGGACCAAAAATGCCAAATCATAAAGTTGTATGTTAAAGATAAACTTCAAGGGGTGGAAATGCAATTTAAGTGAAATATAACTTTAGGGGTTGGTTCTGCCAAACCCCTAAAGTTGTATCACCACAAGGACCATGCATGTAATAACTCATATAACAATGAGGGGCTGTTTTTGCCAACCCTTGATAAACTTTACCACACAAGGACTTGATTTGCAATATGAGATATATAGTTGAGGGGTTAAAGTTGCCAACTAGCCAAACCTTTTAAACCTGTTACCCCGAGCGTACCTGTAACGACATTGAAGTCCGGGTTTGTCCCCGTATTGCCCACCACATACACTTTTGCTAGAGCATTGCCATTCCCACCTTGATTACCATGGTTTTTGTTCTTCAGCTTTAGGAATTCTCTCTTAAAATGCCCTAAGCCATCACATTATAAACAACTGGGTACCCTTTCTGATGTAGCCCCCAGTGCTCTCTGGTTGTTACCGGCGTTAGCATTGCCAGAACTCCTGCAATCACAGGCCAGGTGGCCAACCTTGTTGCACTTGTAGCACTTTGGTGCACATGGACCATTGTGTTGGTAGTTGCATTTAGAAACATTTTAGCAGAGTACCCCATCTCCCTATTCTCAACTTGGGCCCAGCAGTGTAAGCCCTACCAGTGTTCTGCCTCTTGTTTGGTTGTTGTTGGTTCTGGTTGTCTTGAAAGTTATCTTCTTGCTTCATTTGTTTTCAATTCTGACGTCAGCCAAAGTACGAGTTTCTGGATCCATCAGATTATTTTCATTTCAATAGCTCCTCAAATTTCTTTGGGTTGGTAGACAATCACATTTACTTTGATCATGTCAGGTAATCCACCCACATACTTTTTAACCACATCCGACACTTCGGGAAACATTCTCCCGCACATCAATGCTAGTTCCTGAAAGCGTTGGGTATAACTTGCCAAGTCAGTACCCTTCACCTTCAGATTCCAGATCTCTATCTCCAATTTCTTGATCTCATTCCGAGGACAGTACTTAGCAGTCATCATTTTCATAAGTGTTTTCCAAGTCTTACCGAAGGCGTCATCATAACTATATCTGAACAAGGGTGTTCACCATGTTAAGAAATTCATGAAGAGTGGCAAGTAGCAAACTTGACTTGTGTTCTCTGGCTACACGGTTACTGTATAATGGAATACGACTCCATTCTTTCAAACCATTGAGTTAGACCAACAACTCCTTCAGTACTCTTGAAGTTCAGGGGTTGACATTTGAGGAAGTCACTATAGGTGCACTCACGAGTAGGGCGCACAGATCTCGTAATACCACTTCCAGAACCTTGGCTTCCATCGCCATTGAGGTTAGTGTTTCTTTGAATTGTTTGCTCAGCCAAAGCATCAGCCACGCCTGGTATCAATGCCCTGATAGCAAACATCAGTCATAGGTTGGTGCCAGTGGGGGGGTGGGGGGTGGTTCTGGTTCTGTTAGGTTCCTTTTTTGGAGGCATTTCTTCAAATCACAAGAAAAATTAATCCGTGCTTAGCATTTCTACAATCGTAAATCGCGACATGACATATACACAATAAATAAAGTGAGATCACAACACAAGAGAGGTATATAGTAAAATTTAAGATCACATTGACATGACATAATACATCCATTTCATATATAACCTGGAAAACATACATGATAATTTGATACAGAAATGAAAGAAAATACAAGTCCTATCGCCCTCCTAGCTGGTAATAACCCGTAATACTTAGCAGGCTAACATAATGATAGCTAGTGACATGATGAAAGTAACTAACTACAGCTATAGGCATCCTTTGGGTTATCAATGTGAGTGGCTCCCTAGCCTCCAGTGTATCAATACGTCTTAGAGCTGCTATCAACTGTGTCTGTAGGGATGTAGTCTGAGAAACCAATGTCGTAACCAGTGCCTCTAGTGAAGAGATGCGAGTATCATGAATCTGAGTTTGAGTCTGATATGCCTAGAGCTCGTCATGTACCGCCCATGCCTCTCGGGCAACTCTAGCCTCACTCTCAACAAGCATAGCTGTGTTGAGATGGTAATGCCTATCTCTGCGTAACATGTTGACCTGGCCTCTCAGAAGGGCCCGGTCATCATGTGCGCCCTCGAACCACACATAAATCGCATCCGTATCCTGCCTGATAGTAGTGACAAGGTCCGTCACCCGCTGACTCAACTCTGCCACAGTAGTCGGTGGTACATCCTCTGTAGCCTCAGTCGGGTCCTCCCAAACATCAGTGATCCCGTAACCCATCTCTCTAACCCGATCACATCTAAGCTCCGTAATCCTGAGTGCAATAACCATAATCTGCTCTTTTAACACCAGTAGGGGGGGGACCTAACGAACAGCAGAAGAACTCTCCCTGACCTTAAATCTAGGACCGGGAGCAAGGCACAACCTCTTCCGAGGCGGCAACACAGCCTTGGGAATATCCGCTCTAAGGTCAGTAGAGGGTAGGAGTAAAGGTGATGATGGTGGTGGTAATGGTGATGATGATAATGGTAGTGGTGGTGAGGGTATCTGAGGAAGTTGTGATGATAATGAAAGTGAGTGAAGATGGTGGTGGTGTAGGTATAGCAAGGAGCCTAGCAACCTCTGCCTCAGAAGGAAACGGTATAGGTGCCTGGGTTCGGACAAACATCCTAGCAGTAGTACGGTATGCAGGTGGTGGTGTAGCCGCAGACTCATCAGTCTCAAACGGCTCTGTCTCCTTAGCGGAGGAGACAGGGTCAACATCTGGAGAAACAGCAGTAGAGTCCGGCCGAAAGCTAGGTGCTCCTCCTCATACTCATAATCCTTAGAGGCCTCGTCCTCGTTCTCGTTGTCAGCATCATCCCAAACGAATCATCATCATCATCTACTCCGTCAGCTGGATAGTCCGTGGGACCATCCTCTAACTCATCCTCCGGATCCTCCTCCGGATCAGAATCAGCAATGTAGCCCGGAGATAAGGCTGTGGGTGAAGCATCAGCAGCATGAGGCTGATCCTCAACGGGAATCTCAGCATCAGATTGGGCCAAGTACTCGGGGTACTCTGGTCTGGTACGTAGTCCGGTAAAGGCGGTGCCTGCTCTGGCTCCTCAGGGCCAAGCACGTAATCCGGAGATGGTGGGGCCTAAAGAGCGGCTCCACAGATGGGGTCTTACAGGATGATATGGTAGTCGTACGTTTCCGTAGACAACGACTCTGGGAGAACCTGCGTATGATGGATCCTCGTAATCACTAGATATCGATGTGTAGGTAACCCCAGACGATGCCTCGTCTGATGACACATATCTATGACAAAACAAAAGTAGCTTATATAAGTATCAATATAAGACCCTTATAGTAATACACGTAGTATATTATAACACGTATATCAATCATGACAGCATCAAGTATGACCAACTAATGCAACAACTAGTGAGTGTATGTCCCGTGAAAACCCCTTTGTATGATGCAATGTTTGAAAATGGTTATAGTCCAAGTAAAAACATTTGACCTGGTTCTCTATAACCTTGGCTCTAGATACCAATCTGTAACACCCCCAAATAGGGTCGCAGCGGAATAAGGGTCCGGGAGCGTTACATCATAGATCAATAGCACAAGAATATAAGAGAACGACCTCTAAATGAGTCGTTTTGAAAATGATACATTGGATTTCATAAATTGTTTAATACAAAAGCTCAACGGCTTAACTTGTTCAATCTTGAAAATGAAAAGATTTTAGAACATAACAAATATCCTCAAAATGTAATGCCTCTAAATCTTTATGCATGACTCCCAAAATGATTGACCACCAATGTATCCTTGACTTGACCTTTATTGACCTAAGAAAAAACATGCTTTAAAACGTCAACATAAAGTTGGTGAATTCACAGGTTTATGTAAATATAATGTAGGACCGCAAGATTTCCAAGTGTATGATAATGCAACAGATGCAAACATCACAAAAAGTAATTACGTTTCCCTAAGCTCATGACACTAAAGCTCGACATGTATGAATTGCAATATAAATTGCCTACATTGCCCTTGATGATGTTCTAACCCGCAAAACATCCCAAATCCGACATGGTATACGTCCGTTGTCCGGCAAACCGGCACAGTGAGCGCTACTCACCCGAACGGGGAGGTCAATCCCAAATAGATCTATTTATAACATTCGCGCTTACACCAAGTAATTGACAGTTCATGATAATGGGCTCAGTGGGTTATCGCTACTTAGGCAAACACGTAATCATGTTAAAATGTACACTTGCGTCCAATTTGTAAAACCAATGCATGTTTCTCACCCCAAAAGTTATAAATCATTATAATTGTAAAATACGGGGCTATGAACTCACCTCAGTGAATGAATTGATTATCTAAATCAAATAGTGTGAAAATAATCACGTAGTCCGAATGCAACCTAATTAAATATAGGTCGTTTGAGTACAATGTACTTTCAATAACTAACACTATATATTCTATATAGTTACATCACCACCTAAACATATTTGTTTAATTTATAAAATTAAACAATATAAATTTGTACTTTGTAAAAATACGTCGTGATTTGTCCAATAATTGATCGTTTGTAAAACTGTTTACTCGTTTCCAAAAATTGATCGTTTATAATATAATAAACTGTTTTAACACCTTTATTTAATTATATAATGTAATTATAAACTAGTTTAATTGATTTCTTAAAAAATAGTGCACAAGTATAAAATATTGCATAGGTTTATACACCCTGTATCTTTTTGTGTTAACTATAGTTTTGTACGTTCTATATGCCCACGGTTTCGGTATAAGAAAATCTATCAAAATGATTTATTATAGTTTTTACTATCTCTGATGAACAGTAACTTTTACTGTTTCTGTAAAATTATATAAAACTACTTTTATATAATTAATTGTTGTAATCTCGTAAAAATCATAACTCATTCGTTTTAATTCGGTTTTTAGTGATTCTTATATCCATGTATTCGTAATTAAAAGTTCTATCTAAGAAAAATACTTTCTAAAAACTCACTGTTATGAACAGTAACGTATTTTTATAAAAATACTTTTTATCGTAAACTTGTAAATTCGATAACTCCTTCGTTATAATTCGGTTTTTCGAGTTTCTTATATATTTGGATTCCTTGTAAAAAGTAATTTCACAAAAAAATTATCTTATATTTTTCGACAGATTGTTAAGTTTATATTTTATAAAACTACTTTTATAAAATTCACTTTTTTATCGTAAACTCGTAAACTTCCATAACTTCTTCGTTATAACTCGGATTTTCGAGTTCTTCCCCTTATTAGCTAGAATCGTCATCGAAATGTACTATCTTAATCAAACATATAATAAATCTCTCTTTTAATAAATAAAACAGTGGGGTTTTGTTTTTATATTAAATAAGTTTATAAACTTGTTTTATACACTTTTTAACTTAATTAAATTACTACAAGTCCTCTACTTTATGTAATAACACATTTTTGATATAATTTGAGTCTTCTAATTTGTGTCCATCAAATATAGTCTAAGTTTGTCCAAGAACATGTCCATTATATTTATTTACTCATATAAACTATATAAACAAATAGATAACCATAAATTATATAATTTATCCATTGCTTGTAAATTCATAAGTAAAACATATTCTCATGTTTTTAACATTAATTTAACCATGAACAAATGAAATTCGAATTTAACAAGTGTGTAATTATTTTATAAACTTTATAAAATAAACCTAGGTGATGATTAACTACATAGCAATTATATAAAACATGAAATTAATATATTGAAGAGAATAGATTTTAGGTAAACTGTGAAAAACTAGAAGGGTGGTTGAATAGTTTACCGATTTTTAATTAAAGGTTTTAAATTTGTTTGTAAAATTTTAGATTCGACTTTTATGTGAATTCAACACTTGCACAATATGAACAATATACTTATCTAAACAATCAATAAAATGATATGAGAAAGTAATGTAAGACAAGAGATAAGAGTAAGAACAAAATCAAACCTCAACGCAAGGATGTTATGGTGTTCGGTAACGAAGCACCGCTTCTCCCTACTTCACTTCAAGAGCACCAAACTCGAGAGTTATCCTTCACTATGTCAACAAACTCCCTTTATGGCGGAGGAAAACCGTACAATCGTTGCTTTACACCTGATTTAGACACAAAGCTAATGTCGAGTTATAATCTTAGCTAGAAAACCAATCTATCACAACACAACTTCACGATTTGTTCATGGCCTCACAACTTCACGAAACTTCTTCAGACGTTACGACTCTTCACAACTTCACTTCACCGCTTCTTACTTAATCACAACTGATCTAACACTATTGGTAAGATCACATGATTACTTACTACAAAGATCCCAAGATCTGTACTACATCACAAGTATCAAATATACAATTGATTTACAAAATTATGTGATATGGTTGCAACAAGAATATTGCAATGCCACACTTAAGGTGTAATACTTCTTTACTTGATGATGAAAGTATTCTTCTCTTGCACTTGAGGATCTAAGCTTGGATCACTTGGAAACAAAGCTTTATGATTAAATGATCAAAGGATTTTAGAGAGATATGTGGACTGATTTAACAGAAAAGAATAAGTGCAAAAGGTGAGAAAAATTATAGGGGAAAATGTCCAGGTATTTATTAGGACAAGTGGGGGAGCGTCTACCTAGGGGCGGTCCCCTTAAATAGGTGGGTGGTCCCCTTAATTTTAAGGGGGTCGGCCGTGTATTTAAGGGGGTCGCCCAAGACTAGGGCTTCCCCAGTTTGTCTTTTGTGTAGGAGGAATTTTCTAGAACTTTTCTAGCCGTTTTAGGTCCGAAAATTTGAATCTTCAAATGTTTAATTTTAATGAAACTTTCTTTTATTTAGAAAAATGTTTGTAATGTTTTAAAAATGTTTACAACATTTTATAAAAGTGTGAGGTTGAATAAAAATTTCCTTTGATCATAAAATGCATTAAGCATTTATTTATTCATACCTTTAAGTGATGTATTTGTTGAAATGAGAATTTACTACTAATTACTTGTTTACGTTTAATTTTACTTGACGTTTTTATATTTTGTGATTATCAAAAAACGTAAAGATGTGAAAAATATTAGTAATGTTTTTAGGCATTATATTTTATCAACAATTTACCCTTTTTGATGATTACAAAATTTAAATCATTAAATGTAAATTATTTTTAAACGAGTATTTAGTGAGTTTCATGTCATTTCTCCCCCTTTTTGTAGAATCAAAAAAGACATCGTCGAGAATTTCTAGTTAAATCGACAGAATAAATGCTCCCCTTGATGTGTGCTCCCCCTCGTTCGAGGGCACCAAGGAATTGAGCTATGATTTCTTGGCTACAAAAATGAGTTAGAACAATACAAATATTTCTAACATGTAGCAAGAAGGAAAAACCATGGCATACTAGTAATGCAACAAAAATTATCATCCATTGAAGTAAATATAGTGTGTGGACACATCAAGCATACATAAGGAAATACATGCTAACTATATCATGAAATTTTAAATACAAAGAGTCCTATAACTGTAAGCTCTGTAAGACATCGCTTGCAAAATGGTGGATGGACAATTATTTTGAGAAACTAAACATAGAGTATGTTTAGTTTGGTGAAGATGGTGGAGGTGGTGGGATGATAGTTGTTGGTGGTTGTGAGAGCATTTGTTCAATATATGAAAACATATATTGGAGTTCATCTCTTAACCCAAATATGAGAGTACGATTGTGAATGCAACACAAGCATGAATCTCCATGTGCCTCAAGAAATTTCTAAGGAATGGGATGACCAAAGATAGGTGGTGAAGGTAATGGAGTATCAAATTGGACATCAAGTGGGGTGATTGGTGAAAGGGTGAGAGTTATGTCCATTGATGCATTTTCTTGAGTTGGAGGTGGTGGAGAAACTCTTGGAGGAGGAGATGTTGGTGAGTTCAAGTAACCATTGGGTAAAAGTGATGTTGATGAGGTTGGTGATTTGGGTATGTAGTCAATTAAGGATGAGAAAGTATCTTTGGTTGATGGTGTTTTGGAGGGTGCATTAGGAGCACTAGGTGATGATAGTTGAAGTGTAGGTAATGGAGTTTTTATATGGGGGTTTCATCATGGTTTAAATCCACAACAATTGTTTTGGTGGAAGATGTTGATTGTTTGTTTCTGGAGGCTTGGAAATGGTGGCTTAGAGGATGCCATAGATGTTGATAATGGTTGATGAATGATGAAGAAGATGGTGTGTTGGAGATGATCATTTAGAGGGAATTTATGGGAAGGAAATGGTTTGAAAATGGAATGAGTTTGAACTAGTTTAAATTATTTCAAATTGTGTTCGAGCATTCTGGGCAAAGATAGCCCGAGGACTAGGTAAAAGAGGGTCAAAAAGCAAAAAAATATTGTTTTACCCGTGAAATACTAGGGCGGTCCCCTTAAATAGAGGGGCGAGGGGGTTAGAGGTCCCTTAAAATTAGCGGGGCCGCACGTGTTGAATAAGGGGACCGCCCTTGTTGGTTCTAGTTTTTCAGAAAATGATTTTTCTCAGATTTTTTATGAGTTTCTATTTTGGTGGTTTATTTGCAGCAAGCCCTATTGAGTTTTATGAGCATATTTAATCATATAACATGTAATACAACCATAAATTCTGAAACCAAAGTGGGCAAATAGTTGATTTAATAAAACAACCAAAGGTTTAAGTCATCATAGCAAACAAGTACTAAAAAAATTAACAAAAATAAAATCTTTCCGAATCATCGGATGATCATCACACAAGTTGTTATATCATTAACATAATGAAGTTAAAAATTGTCTTAAACTACACTTAGCCATCTAGCTCACTTCAATCCTATGTCTTCATTTCTTCTTCTTGCTAAACACTCCTTTTAGTGCCTTTCCAAATGATTTGAAACCTCCGCCTCTGTGCATCTCCTTATGCATTTGTTGCGTTTGGTTGAGCAAGGTGGTTTGTTGTTCAAAGAGAGTTTCATCGGTTTGTTCATAAAAGGAAGGCATTTGGTAGTTTTGGTAGTTGAGTGGATTAAGGGAGTTAAGATAGGTGGTAGGAGATGGAGTACTTGATTGAGAAGTTTTGACATCATCATCATCATCATTGTGTTGATGAGATGACGTGCCTTGATGATGAGAGGATGAAGAAGAGATGGAATGACGTGCCTTGCCATTATCACTTCGAGGTCGTCGAGTTTGTTTTAGGGCAAAAGGACGCATGACTCGCTCAAAAATGTCATAGATGCCATTGTCAAGATGAGGATACGTTTCCATGAGCTGTCGATAAAGACGAGTTAGAAACATGCCATACGGAAGATTTGCGGTTGGAGTAACTCTAGCACATTCGATTCTTTTGACAAAGAAATAAGCAAGATTGTATTGTTCTTTAGCAACAACATGTGAGCAAGAAAAGTGGGGAGATGGTCCCGATGTCCTTCTAGTCTGAACACATTCTCCCGAATGAGTTCTTCCCATTGCTTCATGTCGGGGCTTAGTTCTTTGGTGAGAATTTGATTTAGATTGAGATAGACGGTTTGGCTTTTAATGGTACGGTCTACCACGACACGTTCCAATTCAAGAAGTCGATGAATGTCGTCAAGAGTAGGAAGATCAGTGCAATATGGTCCCTCGGTTTCTTGAGAATACTCAAGAGATGCAAGGTCCCATTCGTTTGTAAAAATGGCTTGACCATTGTATGGAATTTTAAGGATTTGACCAAATTGAGCGAGAGTGAGAGTTATGAATTCGTGTTGAATCATAAAAGAGATAATAAGATAGCCATATTCATCGGTTTGTACCGTGACTTGACTATAGACGCTCAATATTGTTGGATTTGTAGTAGGCTTGATCAACAACACGACCTTCGTGAATGTTGCGGTTTTCAATAGGTTTGTAGAATTGGGCAATAGTAGGGGAGATGCCGGGAATTTTTGATACTTTTAGGATGTAGGATTTAGTGAGAGATATATCGATGGTAGTAGCTTTTGGCATTTTTGTCACCTAAACAAGTTATCAACAACATAAAATGATAAAAAAAAACTATAATAAAGAAAATAAAATGAAGTTTTGAAAAGTGACGAATGTGGGACAAGGATTACTTCGATTCTAAAAACCCTAAGAAGTGATCAATATGTTCCTTAATTTATTTTTTTGACTTAATCTAGGATGTCGAAGAATATATATTAGTTATATATTTCAACATCAAGATAACGACCCAAACACTTCCTTATTAATATAAAATTTGTTTAAGCTTGTTGAAAACTATACGTTAAGTGTATATTTTGTTGACAAGTATAAGTTTATTATTTTTGACTTGACAAAAGTTAAATAGTGTTTGTTTTGACTCAAAACCATGTTTTAAAATATTAAACCAAACGCTCCTTTATTTTATACCTTTCATAAAATGTATCAATATATATATGAATTATATATCTTGATGACTTATACAACTTTGTTGAGTGTTTATACAAGTTACAAAACTATAGTGATGGTCATTTTGACTCTAAAGATTGATCCTAAGAAACAAGCCAAACACCTTTATTTTTATAGAATTTTACTCATTGATTTGAAAAATATATATGTATGTTTGGATGATTAATACTTGATTATTTTTATCATGTTTTGATATTAATCAACATTGTGTAAGTTTAAAATGCATATATGCAAAAATTCGGCTATATGTTCATGACCATACATATTCTTAATTTTTTTGACTCAATAAGTGTTTTGATTCAATCCTATCAAGGTTGTAGTGTTCCTATGACTACGGGTATCATTGTAGTTATGGAAATCCTAGACCAAAATAAAAGTATGAAAATAATGAAGAACACTCAATTTTGATTAAGAGCAAAATTGGATGAAATCAAATAAAAAGAATGATGGAAAACTTACAATAGATGTTGTTGATTGACTTGTTAGTGATTGCCCCTTGCGAATTTTGGTTAATTGGATGATTTGAAGTTTTGATTTTGAGGGTTATGGTGATGGGTTTTCGTCACAGTGAGTGGGAGAGAAGAGGAAGAGAGAATGATGTGTTTGGCATAAAATTTGTCAGAAGGGGGGCTGTTTGGATTTTTACAAATATGCGGTCCCCTTAATTAATTAAGGGGGCCGCCCTTTTTACACGGCCGGTCCCCTTAATTTTAAGGGGGCCGCCACCTGAAAAGAAAAATTCATCGAATTTTAACCAATTTTGTATGAATGAATATTGATAATTTATAATTAACCCATTGTTTAATTAAAAAGTTTCTTCGACTATTTCGGACGAGATAATCAAGATGTCAATACATAAGACGATTTGGTGACTAGACTTCTTGCGAACATGATGAGTTAAAAAAATTTTTTTTTTTTTTTTTTTTTTTATCTTTTTTTTTATATTTTTGAACAAAAAATTAATTGATACGTTTTGAAATGGAAAAAGTAGATATTGTGGAAGATGAGATATTGGAATGAAGTTACGACTTCAACAAGGCGATTTTGATAGACGTAGTTGAGGCGAGCGTCGAGGTGGAAGGGAGTTTGTTTCATCCATAGTGGTTTAAGACTTTTCCGATGCAAAACTAATCCTACTTCTATGTTAATTATTATCCACTAACTCACTTTTCTTCGTCTACGTGAGTTCGTGGCCATAGAAGATTTCCATTTCATAGTGGTTCATGGATAATCCATGTGAAAGAATTGTTCCTAATGAACAAATTCTTTTAAGACTAGAAAGCCAACATATGGCATTTCTAGTGACTACCATAATTCCTAACTATGACTAATACTAAGTATATCATATTCCAATCTATAATTTACGTAATTAGAGAGTGAGACATACCTTAGCCTTCAAGAGAAATCACTTTAAAATCTTCAAGGTAGCAAGCTTTAAGGATGAGGATTTATGGAAATCCTATATGAGTTCTTCAATTTGTTTGACGAAAGCCAAATGATGCTTGTAGATGATTAACCTCGGAAGATATGATCATTTAGCCATTTGGTTCCCATTGTTTCATGGGACCGAAGTTATTGTTTTCGAACATGTTTTGCACTTGATTCGAACACATGCACGGTGAACATCTTCCACATTGAGTAAAGCTTGGTTGGTGTGGATGATTCCACATTGTGTGATTAGTGTTAGAGTAATTTGGTCTACCTTGGTCTCTCCTAGGTTGAGGTGTTTTGGAACGAGGATGAAAGTTTTCCTTTCTTCTCGGAGGAGGTGTTTTAGACCTCATTGTGGGTTTAGTAAATCCGACTCCGGGTTTTAAGGAGGGTTTGTAAAAACGTTTTACCTCATCATCACTTAGCACGTAGGAAATTTTAGTATTGTTTATAGTATAAAATTTTGGTTTTGAGTTTGGGGTTTGATTCTATCAATTTTTCTTTCGACTCGACTTCTTGGGCTTTTACAAACTTTACTTGTTTGGTTTCGCCAGGTGACCCTTTGGTAAAATTAAAACCTAACCAGGATTTATCTCGTGGATGTTTTTTGAGAAATCTATATATTTTCTTAAGTGAGTGGGACTAATACTATCATTATATTGATTTTGTCGTAGATATTTCTTTTCTAAGCTTCTCTTTTCAAGCTTAGGTCTTGACATAATTTTCATTCTCCTCAATTACTTACTTACCTTTTCTAGTTAGGAATTATGGTAGTCACTAGAAATAGAGATTATGAAAATGAGGTGAGAAATTGGCATTTTAAGTCCGTTTTTGGTTATTTTAGCTCATTTTTAAAGGTAAAAGGTATGTGTAATTAAACACATACCACTAACTCAGACATTGAAGGAATTATGATCTCTGAATGCAAAAGAACTATCATAGTTGAACTATCCACAACAAAGTCCAAGACACTAGTGAGAGACCTACCATTCGAAACCAAGTCTCTTAACCTAAACCGAAATGCGCCAATTTTCCAAATCGTATACAAAATTCACACCTAGTTCCTTACATATTCAAATTCCTTATTAACTTACCTAGTTTCATAATCAAAAAATTTCTATCACAAAAACTTCCATTAACCAAACTGTTATCTGTTTTTCATTTATAAACGATACGTTTCTCGTCAAATTCTAAAGCAGTAGCACATTCGATCTCGAAAAACTAGACTCTTAACATGGACATACGACTTATAATCATCAAATACAAACAGACCCATATGAGCTTAACTCTGATTCTGTTACAAGCATTTTGTCGAACGGCTTGTCTACATCTTCCCTCCAATTCCCATTTCCCAATCATTTCTTCATCACCGCCACATCACCATACCACCACAAAATAAAAATAAGGTACTAATTAAGATAAAAAATGAACCTGTACAAGCTCGGAAGATGGTTAAGGCAACGATTGTTATCGGAGCGGACAAACAACGACAATCGAAACGGTGGTTGGGATAGTGAATTAGGGAGTGAGTGGACATTGATATTGTAAAATGAGTTTTTTAAAATGAATTTTACAGTGAGATTGATTTGGGGGAAAGGAACTCTGTGTGAAATAAATGATGAAAAATAAAAAATAATTTCTTATATACTTGACATTAAATTAGGTTTAATCAAATTAATCATCACCATTAGATCAAACTCAAATGGATGGTGGAGATTTGTCCTGGGTAAAAACTAGTCTCCAAATGAACTTTTCTCTTATCTTTTACTTTATCTAGTAAAGCAATACGTAAAATGGGAACCTTTCTATTTTTTTAAAAAATTGTTTCCTTAATAAAAAACATTCTCTTAATTAATTTTTATAACTTTAAGTATTTTATTAAAAAAAACCTACATAATTTCTTATTTGGCAAAAGTATTTTGTAAATTCGTTTTTTTCAAAAATTTGAGCTAAAAATTACATGTGTTAAAAATAAAAATTTTAAAAGTTACACAAAAGCAGAGTAATCTAATAATATTAAAGGGTGTATTATGTGTTGGGAAATACAAGTCAAAAGGTCAAAGTTCTGCCACGAAAAAGTCAAAGTACTGCTAAATGAAAGATCAAAGTACTGCTAAGTAGAAAGTCAAGGTACTGCCAGTCAAAGATCGAAGTACTGCCGTGGATATAGGAACTATAAAGTTTAAACGGTTGTTTTAGCATTTATCTTGTAACAGTTATTAGTGATAAGTATCAATTAGTGTTTATGATATACAAGGACTGTACATCTACTAGAGGTTATCCTTATGTTTATAAAAGGATCTCTAGGAAGATATTAGATAATATAACAAACATAGAAAAACACGAGTTAAGAATTATTTTAGTATTGTATTAGGGATCTGCAATTTAGGCAGATTCAAAAAGGTTTATAAAAGAAATCGTTTGAGAAACTATTGTGTGTTCTTCTTAAGTACTGCCAACTAGATTCCGCATAGTTGACAGTATATCAGTGTTTCATTAAGGAATATCGATCCTACAAACCGTACCATCGTCAAGTGCCGCATCTTAAGCCTTGAGGATAACGCTCATTTAACGAGGGAAGACTATAACACCTCGTGTTTTCAGGTCATTTTACGACGTCATTTAATTCACTATTTATTTTTAGTCTCGTACGCGTTTGCTTTTAAATTTTAATCGTTAAGTTAAATCGCGTAAACTAAAAATTATCAATCAACGTAAACGGGCACCAAACAAATTAAAATTTACGTCAAGCAAGCAATATATTATTTTTTTAAAGTAATAATCAACTTTTTATATTTTATTTTTATTGGTCACGTAAAACGTTTACGTTTCGTAATAAAATACATTTAGGCATTCACGGAATCACCAAAACTTATCTACGCTTCAACAAATACTCATTATTATACCCAATACCCAATTTTTTATAAAACTTCACCCATGTTAACATTGTTGGCCGAATTTTACATAAAAGCAACCAACTAGAAAGCAAATGCTACAAGTTTATACTTCTACACTTAATAAATGTTATATAACTTCACGTAACATAAAATATCAACTCAAAATATTTAAGACTCAACTTGATCATTTTTCTTCCTTAAATCACTCCCCATGTTTTCTTATGGTCTTGGTTTTCTAATAATGAACCTAGTCTTGATTCCAACTAGCTTTTTGTAGTATATATACATACATAACTAGTTAGATATCACACACAACTCATTTTCTTAACTAAAAACTTCACCCATTTCTCTCCTCTCTTTTCTCTAGGCCACGGCTCACACAACCATAAATAAATAATCCATACAATTTTATTTACCAAGTATTCAAGTATTCTAACATCATATCTAAGGTATTACAAGAAGGTTTGAAGGCTTGGTTTAGTGTTTAAAAGGGTTAAACAAGAAAGGTTCAAGATTAGGGTTTTAAGTGAAATTAGGGTTTTCTTGATTTGGAAGTTTGGGTTTTGTTGATAAGTTAGGGTTTAGATCTTGTTTCTCTTCATCATACTTCATTCTAAGGTCATCTAAAAACCCTACACTCTTTATATTTGTGATTTTATATGTATATAATATCTATGTAGTAAATCACCATCTAAGAAACATATTAACATGTAAATTAAATTTTTACACTTGATCATGGTTTGAAATACTTTATCATATGCTATATTGAGGTTAAGAACTTGTTATCATGGACATTACTAGGACAAATGATAGACTAGAGGACTTGTAACAAATCAACTAGGCTAAAAAGTTATAAAAACAAGTTTAAATATATTTTCAACAGAAAAATATCAAAAGGGTCTGTTTGATTTTGGAAAATAGTGTATTTAATTTATATTTTTTATAAAATACTACATGTTACAAGGATCATAGGCATATAAAAAACTCGAAAATCCGAGCTATAACGAAGAAGATACGCCATTTGCAAGTTTACGATAATAAATACTTTTATAAAAATAATTTTATGAAAGTTACTATTCACATCAGGTATTTTTGTTTTGGAAAATGTCATAATTATATAGAACTTTTAATTACAAAGCCATGCTTGAAAGAATCACTAAAATCGGAGTTAAAATGAATAAGATACGACATTTACGAGTTTACGATAATTAAATTTATAAAAATACATGAACAGTAAAAAGGACTATTCACCAAAGGACTCAAAATACAAAAATTTAATATTTTGATATATCTTTCTAATACGAAAGCGTGGACGTAAAGAACGTACGAAACGGGCTTAAAACGGGAAAGTTACGCCATATTTACTAAAGTGATATTTATAAACGTTTTTACTTTATAAGTGTTATTTCACAAATACAATTAGATGGTGATGTAGCTATATAGAATTATATACGGTGTTATATATTCAAAGTACTTAGTACTCATACGGCCTATAATTAATTAGGTTGCCTTCGGTCATACGCGAGACGTATACACTCATTTGATATCCATTTACCGTCCATTCACTCGAGGTGAGTTTATAGCCCCATGTTTTACTTGTTTTGCATATACTTTACAACTTTTGGGGTGAGAACATGCTTGTTACCAACTTCATTTACATGATGGGTTTGAATTTATTACATGTGCATTTACAATTCGTTTTACAAACTGGTCTACATACTCAATTACTTATTTTGGGACGAAATACATTGCTTGTTTCACTTATTTTTGAAAACAAGGACATTACTTTACTTTTACCCAAATGATTACGGATTAGCTTAAGCGGATTGAACTGTGAATTACTCGGAGGGTAAGCGCGAATGTTATGAAATAGATCTATTCGGGTGTGACAGCCCCGTTCGGGTGATTAGCTATCACCGGGCAAACGAACGTTATAGCATGTCGGAGCACAACATTTACACGAACACGAACAATTACGGTGCCTTGAATAAAGTGGCATATATATGAGTCTACGCAGCAGTTTCATGAACTTAGAGTAATCGTAATCATTGTTTTATACACACAGGAATATTTACGTTGCCTTGAATAAAGTGGCAATACATACTTTGAACAATGGGGGTCCAACTATACATACGTTTTTGTGACTATTTGGGGATTGAAATGGTCATGCATACTTTACAACTCTTTGGTTTATAACATTCATACATATGTTTTTGTGACTATTTGGGGATTGAAATGGTCATGCATACTTTATAACTCTTTGATTTAGAACATTCATACATACATTTTGGGAAACATACAAGGATTGAAACAGTCATACATACTTTATAAAACTTTGGTTCAACATTTATACTTAAACAAACCTTTGAACTTATCAACTTTATGTTGACACTTTTTAAGCATGTTTTTCTCAGGTAAATTTGATGCTTGGCTTATGTGATGTGTATTAGAGTCTAAATAATTCAAGATTTCTTTGCAAACGACACAGTTAGAGGTCGTTCTCTCATGACTTGAGCAATGGTATTATGAAGTAACGCTCCCGGAAACATATTTCGCTGCGACCCATTTTTGGAGGTGTTACAAACGTTGTCGATTTCTTTTCCAGCGAGGTCCTGCAAAATATAGGAAAACCATGCACTCCTATCTCGGGTATCCTATGGTTAATAAAATAAAGATAAAACTGTACATGCAGTCGATACGCAGTATCTAAAAAACCTGGACACGCCGTATAGAGAAACCTGTAAAAAGTATATGTATGAGTCAGTTCTGCTGAATACGCCGTATCATATAATGAATACGCCATATAGACAGAACTAAAAATAAAGTTTTAAATGCAGATAAATAAAGGACTGATAACGTCTAAACATTCAATATGCCGTATGATATGGAGTGGACACACCGTATTGATGTCTGGGAAGACAGACTCGATAAAAAATAAAAAACTGTCCGGGTTGTCTCCCGATAAGCACTTTTCTTTCAGCTAGTCTTTAAGTTAGACTTTTTCTTCAGATTTTTCACACTATTCAACACTCCTCCTCTCATGCTTTCATTCTTGGTATGGATATGGTGCTTGAGTCCGTCATCAATCATTGAGCTGTGTTGTTGAACTTAGTGCCAGGCTCGATTCTATCATACACAAACAAACCAAAAAACATCATATCATAATATACATCAAAAGATAACATGTTTTAAGTTTAGATACATCATGGCATGAATAAAATTAATGTACAGAGATAGAAATCAAAAGTAATCGTAAGGGAGATCAGGGATCTGGCTGCTGTGGTGCTAAGGTGCTGGCGTCATCAGTCCTACGCCTGGTACACCTCACACATGGGATCTGAAAATCTGAATAGCTAGTGTACCTGACACCAGCATGATCCATCATCAGTGATATACTAGAGACCATCTATGTAGTAAACTTGGAAAAATCGCGGGCCATGCTATGTAACACGTCTCTCTTCTCTGCCATGCTGCCTCGCAAACCATGGACCTTATCCTCTAGTCTAGCCACCCTCTATGGCAAAGTCCTAGCTGGTGCAGCTGTAGGTAGTGGCTGGGGTGCCTGTACGGGTGTTGGAACAGCCTGAGCACCCTCATCAACATTAGGAGCACCCTCAGTGACCTCTAGGGAACCAGCCGCAGTATCAGGATGCCTCTCTGGTCCCAGGGTTACCTAAGACCAAGTATCATCAAGCTCCTTGTAAATCTACAGCCGTACTAACTCAGCCATATCATTCACAGGGAGGTCTCAAACTATCATCGCCAATCCCTAAAGTCTCTACCCAGTAAGAAATCCAAAATGCTCAGCCAAACAAGCAACAAATTATCCTCCAGATATCATCACCCCACGCTTCTTCCCTGAAGCAAATCTCCTCAAATACCTAGCCAAAAGATAAGGGATGTTGACTGAACCAACATCTATGCCCCTGAGGTAAAACAAATCAGTCACAATCACCTTCTTAGGTGCCTGACTTCTCCCAGCAATGCTACACGTAATAAATCTAGGGCATAGCCTAAGTATTGGATTTATAATCGTAGTGTAAGAAGGGGCAAAACCAAGAAAATCCCCTTCAGACGAGATCCCTCTCCAGTAAGCACTCAGATCCCCCTTGTCCGGGATCTGCCTCGCACTCTCAGCCCAGTATGCACCAAATCCAGCGGACTCCATCTCCTCCGCCGTATGTAGACCCATACCCAGAATAAACTCTCCAGCTTATACGGTGCCTAGCTCCACCTAATTGAAACAATAATGCCCCAGCCGTATCAAGATCAAGTACCGCCTCTACAAATCTAAATGTACTAAAGAACTCTAGAATAATCTCATGTACTATAACAACTCAGAATTTTCATCAACCTATTTTACTATGATCATAATTGTACGGGGAAATTTTTTGTTTTATTACATTACTTGTATTGTCAATATCTCAGTATGTCATGTAACTTGCATAACTAAAGTAGACGAGCTCACGCAACCTATCTATGGCAATCCTGTCTTCATATATGTCAAGCAAACATCATAATATGTCAAGTCAATATCATCATATCCTTATTACAAAGTACATTATTCCTATAATATACCATTCGCAACGTTATATCAAAACGGGGTTTAAACCGTTATCATATACCTCTAAATCTTAATTCCATGAAGGATTAATATCTAAAGAGAATGTACAAGCTACTAAAGCATATATACAAGTAACATAACATCTCATTTGAAATATAAACTCCCTCCAAGTCAAGTACAAGTTTTCAAAGCACAATGTACAAATCATTAATGCACGATATTAAAAATAGCCGTTTTACCTCCATTTTCATTCTAATTTCTTCACCACCACTTTTGTACAATCTACTACACTCAATATACAATGTGTAAACCCTAATTATTCTATTCATAGTCTTTCATACACATTTTTACTCTTAAAACCCTAATTCAAAAGTTAGAAACCCTAACCCGAGCAAAATACTAAACCATGACCCGTTTCTTAGTTTTTTTTCCATTATAAACCTAAACCAATAACCAAATAAGTTGTAATAACTTAATTTACAACATTATCAATCATGTTCAATCATCATTCCATCATCATTTCATCATTCTACTTCAATTATACAAGAAACGAATCCAAGAAATCCTAATTGTGCACTAAATGTAACTTTGACCCGTTTTCTCGTTTCTAACCACTTCATTCTCAAGTAAGCAACCAAGAGTCATTGTCTCAAGTAATGCAACCAAGAGGAATCATAGTAAAACGCCATAAAAATGAGTTTACAGAACCTTTATATCCATCATTAACCAAATCCTTAATGTCTTCCACAATGTAACGAGAAATACAAAGCTAGAAAAACCCTAAAAAAAAGCCTTATATGAGAACCGCTAAAACCTAAAGCATGTCTTATTTCTTTCATTTCAAAAAACCCATTTTTAAACTCCATAAAACCAATGATCAAAATTCATCTGAGTAATATCTTTAATTAAGCTCTATGTAACAGATGTCCATCAATCACTCCAAAACAACAGATGCTAGCAAAATATAAACCAAGAAATCAAGAAAAAAAAACCCCTAAACGAGTGAAGTGAAAATATGGCCCTATCAAACCCTGACCAGGTCATTTCTTCAATTCTAAAACCCGTTTTAAAAAAACCCAACCAAAATGCTACACTTTTGTTAATAAATTCCCTATATAGGACCTAGGCTACATAATATTAACTATCTTGAATCATGTACACCACAATAAAACGAAATAAAAGCTTGAAAACTTGTGAACCCAGTTCGAACCCCACAAACACAAAAACCCAAAAAAATACCCACAAAGAACAGAAGCCCGAACAACTGCCCATCAAAAACCATCAATATTGACCCATTAAGGACCCATACCATGTGCAAATCGGATACATTACATGAACTCCTCAAGAACGCCCTTAAACAACGGGAGCAATGACCAGGCCAGGTGCTGTGGGAGCCGGCCGACGGGCTCCGGGGGTGTGAGGATTGGGGGGGGGGGGGGGAGGCGGGTAGTGAGGTGGGGTGATTTGTGTGGGGTGGGGTGTGTATGGGATAAGGGTGTTGTAAAGTGGGGTGTATTTGTTGTAGAGGGATTTTGGTGGTTAGGGAGGGTGATGAGTTTTTTAAGTTAGTTTTAATTATTTTTAAAGTGGAGATGGGGGGGATTGATGGGAGTTGAGGTGGGATTATTATGGAGGAGATGATTTTGAATTATTTTGTGTGTTGGTTATGGTGTCAATGTGTAAAAGACATGACTATTCTCAATAGTATAATAGATTATTAATCAAAGAGTTATTCAAATTAGGTGTGTTTATCTACTCTTTTCATTTGATTGTATAACCATTTATTTGCCTGTGTGGTGAGTTTAAAAATAATAGAATAATCGTTTTCTTAAGTTGTAGCGAAATGTAGGAGGTTTTTCGGATCTACGGTGTACGGTTTTGGATCAAAAAAAAAAAAAACGGAAAATGTGAGCATTAGGAATTGATTTAGTAGAAACTTTTTAGAACTAAGTATATTTAAAGGATCATATGAACAATATATAATGTAGAGGTGATATTAACGATGTTGTAGGAGGGCTTCAGGCATATAGAAATCCCTTAGAAAAAAAACAAACCGAACTGAGTTTATGAGGCTGTCAAGCAAGGCAACAAAAAATAGGTGGAAGATAGAAACGTATGTCATTATTCGTGATGTATACTTCTCCCCGTTTTGGTTCATGTTTTTTTTTCGGTCACCGTCCAAGCCACAATATATCAACACACACACAGGAACACCGCTTTGGAGGCTGGATATTGTAGATTCACTTAGAAATTCAGCTATTATCTATTGAATGCGTGGCCACTTGTCTAAGAGGTCAAGTACTTGAGTCATGAAGGGTCTCTTGGGATATGTCAGGTGAGTTCGTTCTTATTAAAAGAAAGTCTTTAAGTCTTATAAGATCTTTTAAAGGTCCTAAAGGAAGCAGAAGAGTCTATATTTTTTTAAGAAGTTTAAGTATCTTTTAAGTCATACTGTGTTCATTAACCATACTATTATTAATGTGTCCCTTCATTAAAAAGTTCTCCTGTTTTTATCATTGTTTCCTCCCCCCTAATGTTGTCCCCCCCCACCCACATGAACACTCAAGGAATTTAATGCGAAACGTTCGGACAATATGTAAATGTAAAATAAACTTTTACCTGTTAACTCCCGAACCTCTTCTGTTTTAAATTTTCCACTCATTTCCAAAATTCCACACCTTAGCGACCACTTTTAATATGTGTTTCTGTATCTCTCATTGTTGTCATATTTTATTCTTTACAAAAGTCCTCATTTCCTCTATAATCTCAAATCGGGTAGACTGTTTTAGTGGAAGCACTACTGTTATGAGAGGCTTCATCAAAAAACACCGGGAACAACAGTTAAAAACTCTATCAGCACACCAACGGGCCATTCGGTTTGTTGACACGAATACCTCTATAGAGAGTTTCCTCCCCCTCCTTGCCTTTCCCCCGGATTCTTTTCCACCAAAGAACACTTCCATGTGCACCTGTAGGTTTGCCAACTCTACCACTGTTCCCCTTACATGGGTATAGACTCTGTTTGTTTGCCCTTGGACATATCCTATCTTAGTTCCCATCTATTCCATAATTATCCCCTCTAATATATCCACAACCCTGTTAAAATTCGGCCAAAATAGATCCCACCATTCCCCCCATCCTTCCCACAACCTAAACCCATTCACCACACACTCATTACGCCGTTCCCACCCCTCTCCCCCCACCCCCCACACTACCCTGTTTTCCTGTTACCCTTGTTTACTCCCACCACACCCCCCCCCTTCCATAAACAACTGCCCTGTCTCCATTGCTCCAGCCTGGACCATCGACTCTCACTAAAAATCAATACATAAGCGCCATCTACAACATAAGAGTCACCTGTCCTTAGGAGGGGGGGGGGCGGGGGGTGGCGGGGGCGGGGGGCCATGCGCGGATCAGATCATTAACGAATCACTGCATTGTATACACTAAGTCAACAATCAATCAAAAGAGTTACTTAAGCTTTCCTTAGTTCCACCGAAGATCATTATATAAAATAAATATCTAATAGGACCCTCAATATATCCTCATTACAACAGTACTCGCAAAATGAAAACCCCGACCTTCATCTATCTATATAACCCAAGTGAGAGCAACCTTGTCTCAGCACCCTTATGAAACCTTAAAGGATCAACTAAGACGATCAAGCAAGCATATCAAAATGAAAGATTTGAAGCCCCGTGAACAAGATACATAGGCGTACGAGTGGAAATACTACCGAAATGACCCGTTTCCCACCATTTTTGCCCTTGAAGCTCAAACCCGTTCTAAGAGATTTCTAATCTTCTTCTCTACACTCTTAAAATGTCAGATGGATCCTAAATGCTACTCTTGTTAAAGTTTCAATAACACAATTCATCTCATTTTCCGTTTTGATCCACTACGTACACCCTACAACCCAAATTTCGCGTTTTTCTTAAAACTAAATGTTATAATTGATTAAAATATGTTAAAATCTAATCCTAGCATAGCTTACTAATGTTAAAATTAACCACTTTATTGCGATTATTGAAAATTTAACTTAAACCCCGCGCGTTTACGTTTTGAAACCCTAATTTGACCCGTTTGGCTTCCTAGCCTAACGAATCGTTATTTTAAACTTGCGTTACATTAAAACTTCATATTTTAGTTTATTATAACTTATAAATATCTTTTGAAATGTTAAAAGAAGCTTGCATGGCAATTTGGACATATTTTGTAATTATAATCCATGCAAGGGGTATATATCGTAACTTTCTGAAACTTATAACTAAAGGGGCTGAATATGTCATTTTATCAAAGTTATAACTATAGGGGTCTATTAATCACTTTCCAAGTCTAAGTTTTACTTGGCATATCATTCAAAGTTGAGGACTAAAGTTCGGTAAAAGTGGCAACCCAAGGACTATTTTGCAACTTTTCAAACCCCAGGGTCTAAAATGTAACATTTTGAAAAAGTATAAAATCATGTTTAAAACCTTACAAGACATAACTTTAATTAACGTTCTGTAGCTTAACATATCCAGAATGATCAAAACGCTTCAAACCGATTATAACAAATCACAATACTAGGGAGCTTCAAAATAACTGAAGGTTATCATCATGGGTATTAACTTTCTTGACTGAGTTGCTGGGTGATACGATGTAAAGTGCCCGACATCCTCAAAACGTTTACTGAATGACTTCTGAATTATGATGGCCCAAACGGTGATACAATAATTCCAAACTCTTCAATCAAACTCATAACTCTTAAAACTAAAGTTCTAGAGTACAATCTTCCTAAGACTCAACATATTTACTCAGGTTGCATGACGTGGCTAATTACTATCATATTACTATAAATCACAACCATACTCGTTAAGATTGTGATCTGGTCGTCAGCTTTCATTTCAGGTAAATTTATATAACTACCTATCAGATGAAGTTCATAACCTCGCCTTACTCATTTTACATGTTTTTAAAACCCGCGAGGGGGATACATGCTCATTACATAACTCTTTTACATACCTATTATCTTATAACAAATGTGATTATTTTTCATAACTTAGTGTATTTAATAGCCACAATTTATATCTCTTTAATTATTTCAAAACCCGTAAGGAGTATACATGTTATAAAGTACGGATACAAGGTTTTACCAGCTATTATGCTAATCTGTGTATCATTACAATCAATGTCCAATTATAATCTCTACAAGTTGTTAAATTATAGACTCAAGTGGTTAAATTGAACTATGGAATCTTAATCTTTAGTATCATAGATCCCTAAAACAAAAACCAAGGGTTTTTTTTTTATTAAATTTGACTTCGAGTCGTTAAATTACTTTGGATATTAATCTGTAGGTTTCATAAATCCTACAAGTCAATAAATTTGACTTCGAGTCAATAAATTGACTTTATTAATAATGTGATAATAAATCCTACAAGACGTTAAATTTGACCTTCGAGTCGTTAAATTGACCAGTGGATGTTAATATGTAGATAGTTATGAGCTCTTCAAGTCGTTAAATTGACTTGTAATATAATGTGTTGGTGACAGAGAACAAGACCAAACAACCAAACAAGGCAATACGGGATAAAACATTGTTATTATGATTTCATTGCGATTGTTACTAAAAACGGGTATATAATAACTGACCCAAATCATAACAATATCATTTTCATAATAATGTATTGTTTCTACAAATTATTATAACTGATCAATTTGTATTCAAACACTGTTTATTATTCAAACCTTGAATTTCACTCAACCATGTTTGACGTTTTTAGCATTTTTATCTCAGGTAATTGAGCAAGTTGCGGCACGGAGTGGCATGGACTCGAAGATGGCTGAACTGTTATCATTCAAACATGATGTTTTAGATTTTGGGACCTGCATTTTGTAAAAACTCTGAATATAATGAATGATAACTAAATTTTTCCAACAACGTCTCTTTTGAGTCGTTTTCTATGATTATGATTGTTGTATCCATGAAGTAATACCCCAGATTAGCTTCTGCTGCTATATTGTAAAAAATGGGGGTGTTACATGTACCAACAGGCCTCGAACCTCAAATAGCCGCCTCCAAGCTCGGCTAGTAAACACACTCTGTCCCTGAGCATCCATGTGCCCCATCAACATCTTACCGCTCAATCTCTCGGCCATCAAATCAGTCAATCCCCTAAAATCAAAAACATGTACCCTATGTACTCCTCTACCGTATATCTTCTCCAACCTCTCCTCAAAATCAGCAATGTCTGCATCAGTGTACTCTAATCCTTCAAACCTAAGGTACTTATGCCTCTGATCTCTAGGTGGAAGAGCCATATCTGCAAAATCAAACTGAATCAGAACATAGAAAAAAAATTATTTTTCTGATCTTGGGGCAAATACGGCGTATTGGGAAGTAGATACGCCGTATAGATCAGAAATGGGTACACCGTATCCATAAGGTATCCAATATGGAGTATTGGGAGTTTTAGGTTCGATACGCCGTATAGAGAAAACTCAATACGGCGTATAGGGAATACGGTGTATTAGTCCAATTCAGGTAGTAAGATACGGCGTATAGTGGGATCATTACGCCGTATAGAGGTATTAAAGGGTAAAGTTTTTAACAGGTCAATACGTTGTATCCAAATGAATGGATACGTCATATTGGTTTTTAGATTTGGGTAAAAATTCCTCGATACGTCATATCCATTTCACTAGATACGTCGTATCGATGCTGTAGTTGAAAACGAAAAAGGGGATTTCATTTTCTACCCGTTTGACCCATTACTAATTCTCTAAATTCTTTACTCAATCACAGGGGAAAAAGGATACAAGGCGAGGCATAATGGCATATTAAAAAACCCCTAAATCTAAACCTTAACCTTAGCCCTAATCGATTTCAACTAATACGAAAAAGGAAAAAGAAAAGGAAGAGATTCGAGCTTATTACCTGGTAGTAGTGATTCGAGAGAGACTATACACAAATTGCTAAAAATCAGACTACATAATTTTGATCGCGGTGAAAAATTTATGTGAGAGTAAAAGTGTTTGTAAAAATTATATCCAGCGTATAAGCTGGGCTTTTATACCCAAACTTGATACGCCGTATAAGGATTTGTCCAATACAGCGTACTGGATCAAATCGTTGATTTAGTCAACTCTAATTAAAAACTGTGGATACGGCGTATAGAAGTTTACCTGATACGCCGTATTCATCTTTGGAGACCGATTTCCCTAATTTAAACAAAGTAAAGAAAACTTAGCTTGGCCTCCGTAATTTTCTTCGTGTAACTACCATCCTTATTGAATCGCTTAGGGTCGAAGGGAATGCCAAATGGCACATAAGATTTTTAATTATGAAAATTAATGGCTTCCTTTCGTGAATATAATTCCAAGTCATGATATTATCATTTAATTCCTTGATAAAAATTTTAGTTTTGATAAATTTTCTTGATGTATCATTGTTAGCCGTAATTTTATATAAGTTGAACAAGAATGTTATCGGTCGTCTTAGTCATAATTAGTGTTGTTATGTAATAGGCTAGTCGAGATTAACTTTTAAGCTAATATTGTCTATGTTTCGGGCTTAAAGCCCAACACAAGCTAAGCCCGGCCCAAGTTAGATAGCCCATACGCCATTATGAAGGATTAGGGTATAAATAGGACCCTCTCCACCCATAGAGAGGGCGTTGGTTACATTTTCTTCACTTGTATGTGTGTGTAATCATCCACTCCTCTCTTTCTCTCTAATCTAATCTTCCATTTTTGTTTCTCTCTCTAGTTTCTCTCTTCACTTTTCTTTCTTTCTTTTCTTCTTATTATTGTGTGCTTATCATGTCTTATTGGTAAGCTTATTATTGTGTTTGGATCTTAGTTATTTGGGATAACAATCATGACTTGTTATCAAAATCTTATTTTACCCTTGTGCATAGGCACCAAAAATTGGTATTTATCTCATCAGGTAGCGGTATGATAAATGTATCCCCCGAGGGCAATTTTGTATCGACTTTTTTTATCATCATTGTCCTTATCCGATTTTAAATCTTTTGGATAGATTACGTTGAAAGGAAATAGATCATTAAAGTATAAAATGTTTTGTTCCTCTCCATCACATTCGGACAATGATGTTTCATTTTTTAAATTAAATTCATCAATATGTTGAGGATTTGTAGAAGGTTCAGTAAAAAATCTAATTTAGACGTTAGAGCATCATCGTAGACAATGGTTGGAAATTCATTCTCAAAATATTTAAGGTAGACTAAATTATTAAAATAACTGACCGTAGGCTCGGCTGACAGAAACGAAGGCGTATTGACTTTATCATTATCATTCTCCGAATCAGTTTTCAAATCATCGACATAAATTATCTTATAAGAAATGAATTTTTGTCAAAAATTACCGTGTAATCTTCATCGTCGGATTCATCAAATGATATTCTAAAGTTAATTTTATTGTCGTTAAGAGGACTTACCGTGGGTTTACACGAGAGTGCTACCTCAGACGTTAACGTGTCATTAAAGACTATAGCTGGGAATTCGGTTTCAACAGATCTGAGGTCGTGAACGTCATCGTCATACCAGATTCTACCATACGTAGCAGTTTCCCAATTATACACCTTACCATGCCTATGAGCTTTTTCTTCCTCAAGCCTGATATACTCTTCCATAGTAATGTTGGGGTCGTTCATTTTTACTTGTACTAAATTTTCTAGGAAAGAAAACTGTTAAATAGCTTAATACGTCGTATTCAGTAAACTAAATACGTCATGTTACACAAACACCAATCTAAATTTCACTAATTAATCTAAATTACACTAATCCTAGGGGTTAAGTTAATCTAATGTTAAAAAGCAAAATATTAAACAAAAGTCAAGATTAAAATTTTACTCCCCGGCAGCGGCGCTGATGTGTGTTTTGCAAGCTTTAAATTTATAATACTAGAAATACCGATTTTTACTAAAAACACAACACTTGGGCAAGTATACCCTATCGAGTGTAATATAGTATTAGGTAAGTCCAGGTCGTTCCACTAGAATTGAAGTTTTCAAAGTTTGTAATTAAGGTGTTAAGGCTAAAATGATTGTCACGGATCAAATTAACCAAATCGTGCATATATCAAATACTGTAAAGAAAGTAATAATAGGATGATTCAAGCAAATGATTAAAGTATGTTTGTTTAGGCAATGATCACTATGATAATGAAGTGTTTAGTATTACAAGTTTAGAGAATAAAGATTTCATAAGTTACAAATCCTTTCGGCCTTTAAATATAACGAGTGATTATATAGATTAATAACAACAAATCCTTTCGGACTTTATAAGTTATTATAACCAATATATTAAGTGGAATGATTAAATACATATATAAAAGAACACTTTCATCCTATATTCTTGTATAAAATATGTTCTACCAATTCAATAAAGACATATCCAAACGCTCCATATCCAAGATCACATATTGCCCAAACAAACACAAGATGACTACTCCATAATCAAATAAGTAATACACATATTGAACTCATAAAATTCAAAAACTTTCATATCAAAAGATAATAGAAGTGTACCAAAGTTATAAGATCAAAAGATGGAGATTACAAGCTTTTCCAACCAAAATCTATTATCAATAACCCAAGCTATAGATTCCTATTATCCCAAATCATTAAGGTGCTGTCACCACACTTGTAGGATCATGAAATAACAAGCCAATATCGTTTGGCACGGCTTTAATTGAGTGGAAGTATGATCAAAGGATGTTGTGATACCAAGGGATGGTTGGATCAAAGGTTTGTCAAGCCTTTATCCCTAAAAATCCCTATTTTAAGGTGTGTAATCGAATGGGATTGATTTGTGTGAGATGTGTGAAATGGGAGAGCCAAGGAGGCTATTTATAGGCTGTTCAGGGGCCAAAAACTGCCGCACATCAAATATTGTACGCCGCACTTCGGGTGTTAATGTTGTCTACATTTAATGCCTTTAATTCTTTCCACCTCCTTAAAAGTGGGCTGCACTTTTAGTAAAACCGCCACGCTTTGGCAATTTCAGCACTTGGCCATCTCCAAGGTTGTGTATAATTGAATTCTCTTCGCGTAGCCGCCATAATCGCGTCAAACGGAGTTCGTATGACCGAGTTATGGCCAAAACAGTAAACAGGTGTCGGGAAGCTTTGAGTTTGAGTCTACTTCTTCATTTAAGCTTCAAATCTTCGTGTATTCTTCTGTTTTCTTCCACGACACGTAGTATGAACCTACAATTGCAAATATAGTCTATTAAGTATCGAAAGTTCTTATAATTAACTAATAACTATACATAAAAGCACAGATAACACATATAAAAACATGTATAATTTAAGCGTTATCAACGCCAAAAACTTAGTTGTGTTGTCGTGTAGGTGTTATTTATGCTTTCAAGTTTTAAATTTATATTTTGCCGACTTTACCTAAAACAACACTTTAACGGGTAGTGTACCCAATCAGATGAAGTTTCGTGGTAAGTAGGGTGTCGATCACTAAGAGCGAGAACTAATCCTTTATTTTATCAATATTTTGGTTAACTAAACTATGTTAATTCTATTCTATGTTAAACCTATGTTAAACCTATGTTAATCCTAATTCTAACAGATAAGGGGGGGTTTTGCCTGAGAGATTGGCACAGGTTTTGTGGTAACTTAGATCAATTTAAGGCACAATAACACACGCAAGCAGACAGACAAAAGATAAAAGAGCGGTCTAGCCAAATATAAGAAAATTGTATTAACCATGATTAATTCAATTAAAACATTGGTTTGTTTATTTAGTGCAATGAGTGCTTATCTCGAGGCGGCATATCATTCCAAGATTTATGCGGGACTTCTTTCTAAAACCTAAACATGTAGAATTCTATCACAATTCAACATATCCGCATAAAGCATCCTATTTGCTTATTATAATCTATCTTAGGAGAATAATAGTGGTGATCTTATTAAACCCTAGCTCATAGAGACTTTACCCATTTACTACTTAATGGCAATTTATATTATAGTAGTCCACTATCTAAGTCTTTACCAAAGGAATCAATATGTTATTTGTTGATCCTAGGTCACCTACTAATCTAACTTGTTCACATATCCCAAAGGTAAAGATAGGGCATTAATTGTGGTCCTATTGATCTAGATATATAAATCACTATATGGAGAGCCACCCCGGCATCTATCTAACTTGGTCAGTATCACTAGATCCAGTTGAATAATAGGTCACATACAAAAGCACGTAAACAAGTATGAATTGATAAACATAAATAAGTAATCAACGATAAATTAAGCATTTGATATAAACAAACCAAACATTTAAATCTTCATAATCATGGCTAATACCCAATGGTATTAGCCCTTAATCATTGAAAGCAATACAAAAGTAATAATTCAACCAAGGTAAACTAACCGAGTTAAACGAGTGATACCAAAAATTGAACGATTACAAGAGTATAGGAGATTACAAGGTGTTTCCTATGGAATTAATAGCTTTGCTTGACCTCTTCTGCTCTTCTTGTCTTCTGAAAATAAACTTTTGTAGTTAAGGTATCGAAAATTTGATCAAGCACACTGAAAACCCGTTTTTAGGTTTTCTATTTATATTGTCTGGAATTTGGTCGATACGACGTATCAAGATAGTTAGATACGGCGTATCAGGGGTTTCTTAGAGTAGGGACCACGTTCGATATCTTCTAGAATATTTTATTACTTTATATTGAATACGGCGTATGGATGTCTCCTGGATACGGCATATTGGACTTTGTATCTTCGTGGTTTCTTGTGAAGTGCATGCATAGATACGCTGTATCTTCCTTGATGGATACGGCGTATAGGATAGTAATCTTCAAATCCCTTTGTTTAAGCTCCAGAATGCGTGCCTTTTAGCTAATCTTCACAAAGTACTCTATAATTACTGTAAATCTTAAATATAAATGATTAAGTTACAATTCTTGCAATAATTATACAAAATAGGTTATTTACATGGGATAAATGATGCTATAAAAGTGATGTTATTTGATGTCATTAGTGACTCAAACTGAAAGACTTCAGCTTGAGTAAAACTTTGGGGATTTTATGTTTAAATCTACTGAGAGACTGAAGGGCTCAGGAACTAAACCCAACAATCTCCCTCTATTTGAATATACAAATAGCCTAACTTAAAATCAGTAGTAAGTGAGCAAAACAACTTCTTCTTACAAAGATGATATAAATTGAACAACATTACTAAAAATCACTTCTATTAACTTTCATTACATTACAAATACAAGAGATAAAGCTAATACAAAAGATAATAACATTTAATATTCTTGTTGCTCAATGAACCTCTTCTTCATGCTGAACTGATGACTTGTGTTTCTTGGTTGACTTGGAATGGTCTTTTAAGTCATCATTTCTATTGCTTTTCTTGTTTGCTAAATCATTTAGCTCATTCAGAGGATCTTGTTCTTTGAGGGGTTTGTTGAAGTCAAACTTTAATTCTTTTTCAGTTTGATTAAGGTATTCCATTCTTGTCTTTATCAATCCATAGATAGTCTTCCATCCTTTTTCTTTTCTATCAAGACAAGCTTGTACTACCTCTTTCCATTCAGCCAGATGTAAGTCACTGACTTTGACATTTGGAATGACTTCAATTGTCCTATCTTTTCTATATACTTGTAGTGTGATAGGGCCCTTTTGTGTGAGAACATCACAATTTATGAACTTAGAGCCTTTTCTTCTTTTCAGCATCTTGTCACAATACTTATCCTAAAGTAACTTCTTGTTGTAGTACTGTGTCACTACATCTATTCCCAAGAGATCGACTAATTCATTATGTAGGTTTGTTGTTTCAGAATCCTTTGTAGCTGGATTGGTGTTCTTCTCCCCCCTTAGCAGGTGAAGCAGTTGTTGGGCCTGCTGAAGGAACACTCTTGCCTGTAACTCCTGATGCATTTTCCACAACAGTGGCAAACCTGTTCAAGGTATCAGTAACCTTGTTCAATAGACTTGGAAGGGAATCTAAAGTCTTGAGCTTTTCTTGAACTGAAGATACTTGACTTTGCAAATCAAGAAACTCTGCTCGAAGTTCCCATTGAATATTCTTCAGTTCAGCAACCTAGGAGGTAAGACTGGAAAAGTCTCCAGTTTTGTTAGGATCTCTTTTAAGTCCCCAGGTATCTCAATTTCTATGTTGTGAACATGCTTCTTTAGCTCTTTAATGTCTCTAGATAATTCAGTGATTTTTGAAGGGAGCTCTTTCAGTTTGAGCGATAAGCATATGGCAAAGTCATGTGAGGCTAAGAGTTTGGATAGTCCAGGTTTTAGAGAAGTTAGAAGAAGTTTAGTAAGCTAGTTGATATCTGGATATGATGGCCTAGCTTTAAGGGAAGCAACTTCTGCCTCAGCTTTTGCCTTTTACTGCTCCAACTTGTCCTTTAGAGACTGAAGTAAGTGAACCTGAGACATTAACTCTTGAATTTGAGATGATTTATGAGATGGAGGATGTAGGACTATAGTTTCTTTAGGTACATCATGAGAGGTAGCCTGAGTGGCTTCATCTTTTTTAGTTTCCCCCTCTTCACTCTCATCTGAAACAATGATACGCTCATCTTATGGGGAGTCAGGAGTGAAGAAGGCAGATCTTGTGTCTTTCATAAGATCTATTAGATCCTCCATCTTTATTTTCTTTGAAATTTCATCAGATCTGGACTCCTCGTTTATATCTAGGTTAGTATGGGTAGTTTTTAACCCATCTCTAGCAGATTTGGTTTTATCACTACTTAGCTGAGGGTGGGCTCCTTCTTCACTGGTGGCCCCTAAAGATGTTGGGCCACCAGCTGCTTGCTATGCCTCTTTATGCATTTCACCAACCACTGGTGTGGAAGTTGAAGGATGGCTTGTGCTTTTGTCCTTGGCCAAACTGGACTGAGTTTCTTTACCTGATTTGCCAGTTTTGGATTTGGATGCCTTAGTCTTGGACTCAGATGTGTGTTTTGAAAAAAATTTCTTCTGAGTCCACTTTTATCTCCAGGCTTTTTGCCTGGGGGAACCTTCTCAGTTTGTGAGGAAGTTTTTGGAGCTTGGAAGTCCATAGGCATATCTATATTGCAGATGGCCTTCATGTGGTGAGGGAGGTCCTTCAGGTTGGTTTGGCTTCAGTGTCTACTTGAGAACACTAAAGACCTAAGTGGGGGTGTATAGTGAGTTCTTCATTGTCATATTCAGGCATCATGTATTCCAATAGAAAGGATATAAACCTAGGATAGGGAACAACCTTTTCCCTAGTTTTCTTGTTCAGCTTATGAATTATATCCTCCCATATCAGCTTAGCATAATCTACCTTCACCCCATTGGCCAGACAATACAAGATGATGGCATCCTTGTTTGATATTTGATCATGGCCACCTGTTTTCCTACTTAATCACTGAAAGAACTAAGTCATCAGTAGCCTCCACCTAGGAGGAATAAAACTCTTTTTAAGAGTTCCTTTTACCCCAATCTCCCTACTATATCTAATTGTTACAAACCATGGTCTTATTACTGTTATGGAAGGTGGGGGAACATACATACTTGACTGAGGTAGGTGATGTACCCTAAGAGCATTCCTAAAGGTTGTGATACATATGTCTCTTCTAATTCCTCCTGTAGGAGTGGATACCTAAATCTTAGAGTCATTTAAGGTCTTTACAGAATACTAAAATTCACATAGGTACTCTTTGTATTGTGTTGGGGCCTAGTAATTGCTTCCTCTTATACAGCACTTAGAAATGAAGTCTGAACAACCTCAAAAGTTGTTTGATTTTGGGTGTGAGGGTAATACTAGTGTTTTAGCTTCATTATTGGTGGTGAGGGCAATCTCTTCAAAGTAAACTTCAACCTGATTTTGCAGGTAAAGAAAAGGATTTGGCCTTTCGGACTTGTCAGAGTAACAAGTTTTCTTTAGGAGTGATTATAGGTGAATGAGGATTTGTGTGATGATGTTCTGCCATTTTAGGTAGTTAGGGTTTTGAAGGTTTGATTTGGTTTTAAAGGTTTTTTTGTGTTCTTGATGATGTTTGTAAAGAATGAGTTATGATTGGTTTTGTTGTGATTTATATGAGTGATGAAGTTGGCAAAATTTTCTTTGAGAATTTGTAACTGTCATTGAGGTTATAAAAGTTATGGGAATGTTTAGGGTTTGTTTAACATGTGGTGGCTAAACTTTGTATTTAATTGAAAGACGGCACAACATGCCTCTGATACCTAGAACAGTGAACAACCGTCTATCAGTTATAAAGAGGTGAAGAGAAAGTGATGAGCTTCATTCTAACTTTTGGATATCCTTTTTTAATATATTAAAATTAAACAACGTCTTAGGAAGAAAATTATTATGATAAAATTTATGTTAATTTGAAACTCATATTTGCTTTAAAACTGACCTTGTGATTGATGTTTAAACGACTGAACTAGGTTCAGGTTTGATGTTTATGTTATGCTGAATGATGATTGTAATCTTCATCTACATCAGTGCTCCAGCTGCAGGTGACAAAACCATAATGATCATGCAAAATCCATGACTGAGAATAATTGTAATTGATCATTTACTTCACTGAGAAGTTGAAGAGTTAGATCAAAAAGTTTTGTAAACTGAAATTGACGAAAATAGAACAAGTTTTGTTCAGTTTTAATGTGGACCAAAGTGACTAGTCTAGTGAGAGAAAACACCTTTAAGTGTGTGTATTATCAAATGAACAACTAACCCCTTCCCATGGCTGGATAGGGGTATTTATACAAGTGTTTTGGTGCCCCTAAATAGGCCACAGAGTGGGCTAACAAGTGGGTAAAGACCCGGCCCAACACCATAAGTCGTATGGTAACTAAAAGATTAAAACTAAGACTACGAGCTGACCTATGCTAGATATAACACAGGGTGACCGAGTCTTTTACATGGATTTTCATAATCCTAACAGAAGCTGAGATTAAAATCCAATCAAGCTCAAGCTCAAACTCTCAGAATGTGTCTTTTGTATCTTCAAAAAACACTAGCAGTACTAATGAAGCAGTTAATATTGTTCGTGAAGTTTCTACTGCTAACTCACAGGGACAAGCTTCTTCCTCATCCTATGCTAATGATGTCATGTTTTTTTTCTTTGTCAATCAATCTAATAGTCAACAATTAGATAATGAAGACCTAGAGCAGATTGATACTAATGATCTTGAAGAGATGGATCTCAAATGGCAGGTGGCCATGCTTACCATAAGAGTGAAAAGATTCTTAAAGAAGATAGGAAGGAATCTGAACTTCAATGGCAAAGAAACTATTGGATTTGATAAGACAAAGGTTAAATGTTACAACTGTCACAGGAGAGGTCACTTTGCTAGAGAATGCAGGGCACCAAGGAATCAGGGGAATAGAAATGGAGATGTTCCAAGAAGAATTATACCAGTAGAGACTCCGGCATATGCCTTGGTTGTTCAAGATGGGATAGGTGGTTATGATTGGAGCTTTTAGGCTGAAGATGGACCCACAGACTTTGCTCTAATGGCCTATTTGTCTTCAGGTTCATCCAGTTCATCAAGTTCAAACTCTGAGGTATCCACTTGCTCCAAAGCTTGCTTAAAATCCTATGAGTCTTTAAAAGAACACTTTGATAAACAGAAAGTGCAGCTTAAAAAATATAACCTAGAAATTATAGGTTATAAATTAGGCTTAGAATCATTAGAAGCTAGAATTGTTGTTTATCAAAAAATGAAGTTGTTTATGAGGAAGACATTGCATTTTTGAAATATGGTGTTAAGGTAAGAGATAATTCTATTATAAAGCTTAAAAATTAGTTAGCAGATGCTTTAAGAGAAAAGGATGATTTGAAACTCATATTAGAAAAGTTTGAAACATCATCTGAGAATCTAACTGATCTATTAAATAGTCAAATAAGTGTTAATAACAAGACTGGTATTGGTTTTGACAGTCAAATGACTGAGAATGAACTGCATGATATTCATAAGAATAATAGTGAAGTGTTTGAAAGTGCATCTGATAGTAGTGTGAATAAGATTGAAGAGGAAAATAATCAAGTAAATGATAGGTTTAAGAAGTTTGAGGGATATCATGCAGTTCCCCCTCTCTACACTTGGAACTACATGCCCTCAAGACCTGACTTGTCCTTTGTTGGATTAGATGATTATGTCTATAAGACTAATGTGAGTGAAACTATCACTAGTATGCCTAGGAATGAATCAACTGGATCTAAGTCTAGTAAGGATAATTTGGAACAACCTAAAGATGTTAGGCCTAGTGCTCCTATCATTGAAGAGTAGGAGTCTGATAGTGACGATGATTGTGTGATTAGACCTTCATTTGAACAGAATAAACCTAGTTATGCTAAAATCAATTTTGTTAAATCAGATGAAAATACTAGGAAATCTGTTATTGAACAACACATAAATAGGCAAGCTGAAAACCTTAGGAGAAGTCAGAGTCCTAAGGTTGATAAAAGAAATTGGAATGGACTAATGACTCAGAAACTAGGGGATGGTTTTGAGTTCAATAAGAAAGCTTGTTTTGTATGTGGAAGTCTTAACCATTTAATTAAGGACTGCAACTTTTATAAGAATAAAATTGTTAGAAAATCTATGTTGAATAATATGGGTAGGGTTACTGGTCTATATCTCATAAGCCGCAATTTTCTAGCTTATTTTGAGACTTATGGGTTTATATTAGTTTATCTTATCGTAATAAACTTCTATAAGCCCACAAGTCTCAAAATAAGCGGGAAAATTGAAGCTTATGAATTATAAGCCGAAATCAAAATAATTTGAAATTTTGTGTTTTACGTTTACTTTGGTGTTTCACTTTTACTTTGGTGTTTCAATTTTGATCTTTGACATATTTAAGAGGATATTATATGAATTTATCGTTGATGTTGTGTAGAAATGAAAACAGTTTGACTCGTTTATCCTTTGTTTACAAAATATGACAAATTGGTAGGATCTTACGATCTCGGTCCGATCTTACGATCTCGATCTTCCAAAGATAAAAACGATCCTAGGTAGGATCGTGATCTTAACAGCCTTGCTTTCTATACTTACTCTATAATAAGTAGTTGACGTAAGCGTACATGGTTTATTTAGTATAAGTAGTTGGCAGTAAGTAATATATCGCGTTGCTACTCGGTTGGTCTCAAAGTGCTTATTGGGATGAAACAAAACTACCTTTTTTTTAATTCACGTATCTCCGTAACCGATTATAGTTGGTTATGAACATTATGAATTTTTATAAACTTTATGGTACTATGTTAAGTTAGGATTAATATGTGTTGGTATTATGTGTTGGTACTTTGTTATTGTACGTAATCCTAACTGTGTTTGTTTATTTAGTATAAGCAGTTGGTATAAGCTTCTTTTTTTATGTTGAGTCAAACTGTATGAGCTTATACAAACATATCATTTTCCATAAACTATTTTCATACCATGTTACTAGTAGTATTATAAGTTGAATTACTTTATGAACTTATAATTATATAAGAACGAGGCGTATCCACACCCGTGCGTTGCACCGGGCTTGGTCTGTGAGAAAATTTTGATTGTTACACTCTTGTTACAATTCTTATTGTTAGAATTTATGTTTTAGTAAGTTAGTACCGACAGTACAAATAGTTAGTACTGTTAGTTATAGTTAGTACCGACAGTACAAAATGTAAGTACTGATTGATTAGTTAGTACCTTGGTCACATAAAACTTAAAACATGAACATACTTGTGAGGGAAACCTTTGTTAGAGGCTCTTACTTCAAAGCCTTTTTGAGAATGACAATTCTTGTTGCTTATCAGAAAGGAAAGCAATACAAAGTTATTGTCAAAGACCTAGCTTGTGAGCTCTATCAGCAATCCTTTATAAATGTTTGCCCATATAGACTTATTGTGGCCAACATTTGTATAGGGTAGTATCAAATCACAAGATATATTGTCTTAGTTGTCACGATGACTCTGTAGGTTTAGTCGAGTTTTCTGTTTTGGCCACTAAGGATGAGACTAGTAGGATCCTTAAAACTCTTTACAAAACTGGCATAGAAAACCAAATAAATCATAAGGTTAAAAATATCCCAAATGTCCACAACATGGAACTGAGTTTAAAAATAATGAAATGAATCAGTTCTGTGGGATTTGAAAGGGATTTAAGAGGGAGTTTAGTGTTTGCCAGAACCACAACAAAATAGAGTTGCTGAAAGAAAGAATAGGACACTAATAGAGGCAGCTAGGACTATGCTAGCAGATTCATTATTACCTACTACATTTTGGGCTGAAGCAGTTAATACTGCTTGTTATGTTCAGAATAGGGTTCTAGTGACAGCTCACAAACGAGACACTTATGAACTATTACTTGGTAGACCACCTAGTATAAGCTTTATGAGACCTTTTGGGTGTCCTGTGACTATTCTTAATACCTTAGATCCCCTAGGCAAATTTGATGGGAAGGCTGATGAGGGGTTCTTGGTTGGATACTCTATAAATAACAAGGCTTTTAGGGTATTTAACACTAGAAATAGGAAGGTAGAGGAGAAATTGCACCTAAAGTTTCTTAAAAACAAACCCAATGTTGCAGGGAGTGGTCCAGAATTACTCTTTGATATTGATTCACTAACAAAATGTTATGAATTATGGAGCCATAGTTGCTAAATGAAATCAAACTACCTACTTGTAACTCGTGTTGAAGGTATAGAGACAAATGATAATGCAGGGCAAGCTAGACAGGAGAAAGCATCTGATCATGAATACATACTGCTACCTGATTCGATCCAAATACGTATATATAAAATAAATAATAATATAAATACGTAAGGATACTATCAATAATAGTAGATAAGTATGTATTCTGTGAGGCTTTCAAAAGATTTCACTTTTACCCAAAGCAAAACCCTAAAAACCTACCCGGGTCGTGTCCCCAACGAGGCGTGCAATGGAAAGTCGAGAGTCGGTTTGATATTTGATGTTTGAATATATAAGCTTTTGACTGGACGGTTTTTTCTAACTCTACAGGAAAAAGCAATTAAAAGGCAAGACTAAAACTAAAAACTAAGCATATTTAGCTTGTGAAACACGAAAAACGTGGTAGGGCAGTTAAAAAAATCAAAATCTAAAATTTTAACCCTACGAAAGCAATTCTAATTTTCCTAGGTCCTAAATGATAAAAGAAATTTTTTTTAAAAAGAATTAGATTTTTTTGACTTTTTTATAATTTATTATGAATTAAAAACGATTTTAATGAAACTAAATGATTAAAAATACTAAAATAATTATAAAAAATCTAAAAAAAATACAAAAAGTAGCTTGAGTAGTGCTGGATCTAAGAAAAATAAAATGGGTAACAATCTTATCAAATAAACTGTTAAATAAGCTAAAATAGCTTATAAGCTAAATGGGCTAAAAAGCCCTTAAATACAAACCACTTGGGACTTATAACGAAAAAGTCCCAAGGGCGTAGTGGTGTTGGGTGTGTGTGTTAAGACGTTTGGTTGAGAGGGTAAAGGTCAGGGGTTCGAGCCCTGCTCACCATTGGCTTCCCCTTTCCCAAACGTTTTTATTTTTGAACATTTTTTTTACAAACTTAAACTTAAGCCGGAAATAAGCAATTTTTAAAAAGACAACTTTTTTATAAAACTAAAAATAAGCCAGAAATAAGCCAATTAAAGGTGATAGTTTGCTTATTTTTACACTAGGACACTTTAGGGACTAACTGTTGGCTTTTTTAAACAAAATAAGCAATGAAAAAGAACAAATAAGCTGACACAGATAATACACTACACCTAAAAAACATTTTAACAACCTTTATAAAAAAAATTTTTTTAAGCATTTTGGGTCAAAAATAAGCAACTAAAATTAGCTAAGCTAAGCTAAAAATGACAGCATTACTTGGGAGGGTTTTAAACTTAATATGCTAAACTAAAAGTACCATTAAGCTCGAATAAGCTTTAACCTAAACTAGATAAGCTAAAAGGGATTAATTCTAACCTAATAAGCAGGACTTAACCTAAATTAAGCAACTCAAATAAGCCAAATAGCTCAAATAAGCAAATAAGCTTCTGCCCAAAACTGCTAACCCAACAGCCCAAAAGGAGACTTTTGAGCTTATTTTTAAGCCACTAAATGGAACACTATGGAAAAATGACTTATACCACTAGAAAGCCTAAACAATAAGCTACTTAAATCACTAATTAAAAAGCATTTTGAAAAATAAATAAGCTATGAAAAAGGCTGTTACACAGAATGAATATTTTTTGGTTTTCTTTAAAAGACAAAGTTGCTTATTGCAAGCCTAAAAATAAGCTAGTAAAAGAAGAAAAAAATGGAAGATAAGCACAAACAAATTAAGTCCATACTATCAATAACTTATGCTTATGAAAGCATATTCCTAAAAAGAAACATTAAGCTTAATTATTTTTAGATTAAAAAAATGACTTTTAAGACTTAAACTAGACTTGGCAGACTTCCATGAAAGACACAATACACATGGTACACTTAACCATTACTTTTCCTACTGCATTTAGGCTCTAAAAGAAGCATAACAATAGCTTCAAAACAACTCTTTAGACAAAGATCAAAATACAAAAATTTAGAATAGTTTCAAGAACTCAGATTTAAACACTGGATAGACAGGAACCAAAAAACTTGACTTAGACTTTAAAAAATACATTAAACTAAACTTAAAGACTTAAATTAATAGCAAGTAAAATGAATTCTTAAACCAAAGACAAATTTTACCTATTTTCACCCATTTTCAGACCTTGACCCAAACACCCCTTTAAAATTGGAAATCCTACTTATAAGCTTAGACATATTACAATAAGCCTTAAAATCTAAAGACAGTTTAAGGATAATGATATTTAAGGACAATTAAGCATAAATTTTTGAAACATAAGCACATTATAATAAGCTACTCTAAATGGCAAATATGACTAAAAATTGACAGAATTTAAGCAATCTCAAACTAATCACTTTTAAGCAAAAACTTAAGCATGAAAAACATTCAAATGGATATAATAAGCAATATTAAGCATAAATAAGCACACAATAAGCAGAGTTAAGCAGTTAATAAGCAAATGCAATGACTTGAAAATGTAGAAGTGGAACTTACAAATGCCCTTTGCACAAAACAAGGGTAATACAATCCTATTAAGCTCTAAATCCTACCCAGCTTATAAATAAGCGAATCTAAGCACCCATAAGCTCTTCCTGGGTTAGCTTATCTTCCAAAAGCTCAAAACATACTTCTTGATTCCAATGACATAGAAAACTTCACAAAAGCTAATGGAAAAGCTTTTGTAAATAAAATAGATTATAAAGGCTTATGGGAGCTTATAGAAATGACATGTGAACAAAAATAAGCTTTAATGCATAAAGATTAAAAGAGACAGGATTGTAAAAAAACTTAAACACTAAAATTTGCATTAAATTGAAAACAGGTTACAAATACTTTTATTAGTAAATTGATATAATTTAAAATGACATTAAAATTAAAATTAAACTACTCCTAAGTTACACTCTTTACAAACTGAAAATAAGCCTATTTATATAAAAATTACAATGCACAGGTGTGCTTCTTGTGTTTCTTGTGAGAGAGACTTCAAAGTCTTAATCTTGACCCTCCATTTTGCTTGTTCATCAAGCCCAATAATCACAACCATCTGTTCATTTGTCTTCTTTGTTGGATGAATGGGATCAAAGAGGATCGCCAAGGTGGCTTTGAAGTGATATGATAGTAGGGTAAGGTGTAGGGTTGAAGAGGTTTTGTTGTTTTGTTGCAGGGTCACGTGAAGGAGAGTGACAAACTTGGGGAAGATAAACAGAGAAATTACGGGAAAGGGGTTTAAGGTTTAACTGGGTTTAAGTTTTAGGGATTTGACAATTATGGCCCTTGAAGTTGTATAAGTGGTTTGCAATTTCAGTCGTTGTGGTGATAAAGAGTTTAAGAAAGTTGGCAATTTTGGCCCTTCAAGGTGTATGTAGTTGTTGCATGTACTGTCCTTTAAGGACTAACGGTGTTGGGGGTTAATGGGTTTTAGGCTTTAACAAGGTTATATGTGTTTGGGCCAAGTTTGGCAGTTTGGGCCATGTTTTATTTTAAAAGGGTTTTGGTCCATTTTGGTTTAGACTTTGTGCTTAATGGACTTAAGGCTTATCATTAACACTTAATGGGCTGTCCCGGCCCATTAGATGGCTAGGGGTGGCCCATTAAGTATTTCCTCGTTTACAGCATCGGCTTTGACTTTGACTTCTCGGGTTTGACTTTGACTTTTGACGGTTAACTTTGACTTTGACTTTTTGCGCTCTTCCATTTCGTGCTTGGTTTTGTCCGTTTTGGCTTTGTTTTTCGTCCTTTTGTGAATATCCGGTACCTGCACAGTACAAACACAAAAACAAGCATATATATGGCATTTTATGTGCGTTTTTGGTCGTTTAGGGTCGTTTTATAAAGTAAAATGTATGTGTAATTAAGCACATACCAGTCAAATATGCCGCACTCAAAATTCTAAATACGTCGTATTGACAAGTCTGACAATAAAGTTTTTAAAGTACTGAAAATAAAAGGATAATGTGTCCAGGGTATTCAATTTGCCGTATGCATGGTGTTGGATGCGCCGTATCGACATATTGGGCAGACAGACTTGATACAAAAATTGAAATAACATTCTGGGTTGTCTCCTGACAAGCACTTTTGTTTATTAAAGAGTCTTTAAGTTAGACTCCCTTCAGCTCTAGCTCTTATCCTTATAAACTAACTTGGGGTCGAAGGGCATGCCAAATGGCACATATAAAATTTTAAAATTCATTAGCACATACTCGTTAAATTATTTCCAAATCATGATATTAATACTTAATTCTTTAATAAAAGTTTCAATTGTGAAAATTTTACTGATTGTATCATGACTTGTTTTCTAAAGTTTGTTTGACACTTATGCATAGGTACCAACATCTATACTTGTCATATTACATGACGGTTCGATAAATATATACCCCGAAGACTGCTTGATACCCATTTTATCTTTATCATTGTCCTTATCCAATTTTAAATCATTGACAGAGAATATATCATAAGAAAATAAATTTGTATAAATACTAAAGATGTTGAATTTTCTTTTTTTAGAAAATCGTTTCTTTAAAGCTTTTTGTTTGAATATAACATTGTATCGTTCATCATCATATTCGGACAATGATGTTTCATTTTTCCAATGACCTTCATCGACATGTTGAGAACTTAATGCATCATCATAAACTATAGCTGGGAATTTTGTTTTAAAAAATCTGAGGTAGTTAATGTCTCCAATATAATTGATCTTACCATACTTAGCAGTTTCCTAATTATACACTCGATTGTTTCTAAGAGCTTTCTTAGTTTCATACTGAACATATTCTTCCATATCCATATCTGAATTGTCCATTTCCTATAATAAATTGGCTAGAAACATAGATAAAGGTCAAACACATAGAAATTAAAACTGTTGTTGTATCAAATGATCGATAGACCATATTCAGTAGACAAAATACGCCGTATTGATGTTTGATGTTGAATACGTTGTATTAATTTTGAAAAGTGGATATGCCGTATTCAAAGGGATGAATACACCATATCGAGTATTCGAACAGAAGGTAAACAACAGCTATCAAATATGCAGAAAAACAGATAAAAACAAAAAAAACAAAAAAACACTAAATAACTAAAACAAAGAAGAACAAACTAATAAAAACTAAACTAAAAACATAAAATCTAATCTAAAATAACAATAAACAAGTATTAAACAAATTTCACTCCCCGGTAGCAGCGCTAAAAACTTGATGCGTCGTTTAGCATATGTAATTATATTATCAAGTTTTACTATTTATATTTTGCCGACTTTACCTATTAAATAACACTAACAGACAGTGTACCCGATCAATTGTAGGTTCATTGGTAAGTAGGGTGTCGGTCACTAAGAGTTAGTGTTAATACTTAATCTATTAGTATTCTAAGTATCTATGTTAAACTTAACTAATCCTAATTAAACCTAAACTAACGCAAAGAGGGGGGTTTAGCATGAGAGACTGGCTTGAGTTTTGGTTTAATCTAAACTAACAAAGCGATAAATGAGACAAGGAACACACGTAAGTATATAAACAAACGATAAAGAAGAGGTCGAGCACTTATGTAAGGAAAACGTATTAACCAAGTTTATTTAAATAAAATGTATGAATTGTCGATGTATGCAATGATTGTACTACTTTTGTTGATGTTACATCATTCCTAAGCTAGGCGGTACTTCTCCCTAAACTCTAGGATTATGTTATGGTTAATCCTGTCACAATCAACCAAACCCGTATAAAGTTCTCACCGTCGATTATAATCTGTCAAGGTAACAATATTGAAACCTAGCTCATCGAGGCTTTACCAACTTACGACCTAATGTTTATCTGTATACTAGTAGTCTACAATCCACTTAACTACCCAAGGAAACAGAACATTATTTATATTCATAAGTTTTCTTAGTCTATCATTCACTTAACCACAGGTCAAAACAGGATTTTATTTGTAGTCCTATTGATCTACTTATGTAGATAAGCTATATGTAGTATCTATCTTGGACTCTAGACTATGCCCAAATAACAGTTAAGTTACAACGCTTTATTTATAATCCTAGATCCAGTTGAATGATAGATGAAAACTTAATCGAGCCATAAACGGGTATGAAGTGATAAACATAATCAACATGAAACGAAAGAGTAAATAATCAATATAAACAAATCAAAACATCAAATTATCATAAACTTGGCTAATACCTACAGGTATTAGCCCATGATCTTTGTAACAATACACAATATCATATTCGGAACGATTAAAGTAGAATTCATAAAGAACGATACGCTAACCGAACGATTATTGCGGAGTATAATGATTACAAGAGTTTTCCTATTGAATTAATGCACTTGCAGGACCTTCTTGGCTTCTAAAATCGTTTGAGAATGGTACTTGGTGGTTCTTATTATTCTTACTTATTTAAAACCGAATGTTAGGGTTTTCTATTTATAGGCTCAGAAATGTGGTCTATACGACGTATTGATAAGGTCCAATACGGCATATCGAGGGTATTTAGCGTGGGCTCCACGATTATTATATTCTTGAATATTCATAACTGGCTTCCAATATGGTGCATTGAGGTTTCTGGATACGGCGTATCAAAGTCTTCTCGACATGGATGTCTTGTGAAGTTAGGGCACGAATGTGCCGTATTTACATAAGTGAATACGGTGTATATATAGTAGAAAATGCTTGATCTGATAGTTGACCAAAGTTTCATATACGGCATATCTGCTGATGTAGATATGTCGTATTCTTCAAAGTTATGAAATGGTTTTGATTTTGTCAAATTCATAAGATACGGCATATTTGTCTAGAATGATACGGCGTATGGATGTCAGATTCAGTAGACTTCTTGAACTTCTTCGTTAATGCTCCAAAACACGTTCTTTTCTCTAACTTTCACCAATTGCTTGATAATAACTGAGATTCATAAAGATAAGCAATTAAGTATCAAATCTTATATAAAATAGAATAAAACGAGCAATATAAATAGGATAAATGATTCTAATAATTATATGTTATTTGATGTCATCGGCCCATTTTGGTTATAAACTAGGTAATGAATCATCCAAAAAGTTCTGCAATAAATGATTAAATAATGATTGGGAGTGAGGTTGGTATGCCTTAGCAAGATATGCCATCATATGTCCAATCTATTCAAGAGAACATGCTTGTTGCAAATTAGTAAGACTATAGAATGTCAGTTTTGATACAGACACATATATGGCCTGTAATTAACTCGGCAATGATGTTTTTTTAATTTTTTGTATTCTTGCGAAAAATAGAAGGATGGTTGGTCATGATATTTACTAAAATCAGCAACCTCTATGATTGCAATTGAGCCATGAATTAATCTGAGCTAAATTTGTCCTCATATGTTATAAAGAATGACACTTTTGAGGGAAGAAGAGTTAGACCGGTTGTTTTGTTCTATGGCATGTGGTTTTATGATTTCATAGATGTTTTTTGGTAATTGGGTCAACCTATTAAATACATTTTTGATCCAATAAACTAATAGGTTGACCCAATCACCTAATTCTCCATGTATTTGGTCGACTAGGGTTTTATTCGTTTTTAGTGTTTTTTTAAATCGTTTTATTTGCTATTTTTACTGGTTGGAGGATTGGGTGATTGCGAGCTTAATTGTTTTATGTTTGTCCATCCCTAACACGTCCATTAACTGATTTGCCTTTGCGAATTGGTTAAAAACTGAATTAGGGTTCTTAAAGTTTTTGAATTGGGTTCTGGATTTGGCAAAGTAGTAAGGGTTGTTTGGATGTAAAATATGTAGAAGGGTTTCTGGGTTCGAGCGGGGGAGGAGGGAATCATAAGAAAAAAGATAAGGGAAAAGTACAAATAGGGCTGGTCATAGTAGTTTTGGATTGGGACCATTCCTAAGTTTATTTGAGGCATTTGGTAGTCCAACTAATACCTCTCTGGCTGCTAAGATTAATGACTTAGAAAAACAAATGATTGATGGTAAACTTGTGTTGTTAGATGAATGTTGCTTAATCTAGGTAGCTCAAACACATGTATGGGAGGTACCCAAGTAGTTAGTTTGGGAACCAGACTTGAATTTAGTTTGGGTTCATAAAAAGATTCCCCTAATGGGGATAATCCATATGCTAATGGTGATGCTTCTAAGTCATATGATAATGTTACTCATGATAATAAAATAATGACTAAAGTTAACTTTCATTCATTAGAACCTAATAAGACCATTAGTGATGCTGATTTGGTCATTCCGAAGTCGTCGGTTGATGAGATAAATAATAGATGTGCTATATGTTGTATGGGTATTTCATTGGAAAACGAATAGCATATTTGGTTGTTCAAAATGCTTGGGGCCAGTATGGATTACAACATGTCATGACAAATTCAGCAAGTTTCTTATTCTTTAAGTTTTCCTCAAAGGAGAATATGTAGGTAGTACTTCAAAATGGTCCATGGATGATACGTGCAGTTCCCATTATCCTTAAGGTCTGGTCTACTAGTGTTAGTTTGGAAAAACTATAGTTTTCTAAGGTTCTAGTTTGGATAAAACTACATGATGTGCATATGGTTGCGTTTATAGGTGATGGGTTGAGTTTAATTGCTACTAAATTAGGTAAACCTATGTTACTTGATACTTACATGAGTACCATGTGTGTAGAGTCAGGGGGATGAATAGTTATGCTCGAGCCTTGATTAGATTAGATTCCATATATGATCTTAACGATAGCTTGATTGTGGTTGTCCCATTATTAAAAGGCAAAGGGTATACTTATATCACGGTTGGTGTTAAGTATGAGTGGACTCCTCCTTGATGTTGTAAATGTAAGATATTTGATCATACAAATACAAATTGCCCTAAGTTGGTTAAACCAACAAATGTTATGTCTCGTAATGACTAGAATGGGGGTTTTGTAGAGATTAACAAGAGGACATCAAAGTCTAGAAAGGTTGATGGCGTGATATTGAAAAAATCAAAGCCATTGTTTTTTATCGACCTAAATCGGAGCCTACAAAAGAAAAGGGGCATAATAAATCAAATGGAACATATGATTTAGCTCATATGGTTAATGAGGCTTCCACATCAGGTAATAGGTTAGCATGACATCTACACCAACTCCTAAAGTTAGCACGGCTAACTCTTTTGGTGTTTTAAGTTCTATGGATGTGAAATCTACTGATATGGATGATCGTGTTCCAATAGTTGAAGTAAAAACTAGAGATAATGGTGGATCATATTCTAAGAAGAATCAGGTGGACACATTAGCTAATGAGGAGAGTGATAGTGAAGTGGAAGATGTGCACAATAAAACCGCAAGTTTTATTGCATCAACGCGTTCTAAGGGTACTAAAGCTTCTACTAGTGGAAGTGGTGTTGAGAATAAAAGCTTGTATACAAAATGGAAGGAGAGCGGTGATGAAACCCATACAATGATGATGATTTTGATACTTATGAATTGACTGATCAACAAAGGGCGTTTGCCAATGCTTTTGACATTAGTCTTCGTGGCCACATTTGATTGTGTTTGTGTAGTAGGTCTCATAAGTTTGGTTTTTCTCTCTTATGATTTGTTAGGTTTGAAGCACAATTGGTGCGTGTGGTAAGTAGGGTGTTGACCACTAAAAGCGAGGTCGTTAACCTTATATTCTATCAGTATTATCTAATTAATTCTATTTACTTGTTAAACATATGCTAAACCTAGTTCTAATGATAATGGGGGGTTATTGGTCCCTTGGAATCTGATATAAGGTTTATCAAGTTAAACTAATCTGATTCTATGGCAACAAAGTAAGTTTTAAACAAATATATATGACGAATATAAAGAACAAGTTTAAAATACACAGAAGTACTTTTCAACGTATAGGAATTTATTAGAATCAAATAAAGAATCTATGAATGACAATTGGGGGTTTTATCTCCATCGAACTTAAACTCTAACCAAAGTTAAGAGAGTAAGAAAAAAAACTACTTATGACTAAACTGAAGCTTCAGCTTTCAGTAGTACCATTCAGTTTGTTTGAGAGATAAATGAACTCTTCAATGTGTATCATATTAATTGGAAGAGATAAAATTTACTCTAGGAATCCCCTCCCTTTTATAGGCAAAGGGATTAGGGTTTACAAGTTTAACCTACACTACGTGGCAAGCATTAAATGGGTGGTTGAGCTACCATTTAATGCACGTTTGCTTTCTAGTACTAGGTACAGTCCTTTGTGGAAAGTTGTTGTACTTCTATACCAACTTTTAGAAGTTAGTTTCCCAAGGAGATTGTTTTATTTCTTTTGACATAAAGCAATCTTTTTCCCGCCCTGTAAACCTTCTAGAAGTGAAACAAACATGTTTCAACTTCTGTTAAGGAGACAGACTACGCTCAGCTTGGAATTGTCAACCAAGCTGAACTGAAGCTTTTTCCAGAGTCCTTCTTCAGTTTCAAACTAAAGTGAAGATACTTTCCAATCTTCTAAGGACCTAAAGAGGTACGCTAAAGAACCTTTAGCAACTCAAGCTGAAAGACTTCAGCTTGAGTAATACTTAGAGGATTTTATTTTTAAATCTACTGAAAGACTGAAGGGCTCAAAAACTGAACCCAACATTTAACGGGCAGTGTACCCGATCAGATGGAGTTTCGTGGTAAGTATGGTGTCGATCACTAAGAGCGAGAACTAATATTTTATTTTATCAATATTTTGGTTAACTAAACTAAGTTAATTTAAACTATGTTAATTCTATTCTATGTTAAACCTATGTTAATCCTAATTCTAATGGATAGGGGAGGTTTTCAGCCTGAGAGACTGGCACAGGTTTTGTGGTAACTTAGATCAATTTAAGGTACAATAACACACGTAAGCAGACAAAAAAAGGATAAAAGAGCGGTCTAGCCAAATATAAGAAAATTGTATTAACCATGATATGGCATTAAATGTGGTCCTATTGATCTAGATATATAAATCACTATATGGAGAGCCATCCTCGCATCTAGCTAACTTGGTCGGTATCACTAGATCCAGTTAAATGATAGGTCGCATACAAAAGCACGTAAACAAGTATGAATTGATAAACATAAAAAAGCAATCAACAATAAATTAAGCATTCTATATAAACAAACCAAACATTTAAATCTTCATAATCATGGCTAATATCCAAGGGTATTAGCCCTAAATCATTGTAAGCAATACAAAAGTAATATTTCAACCAAGGTAAACTAACCGAGTTAAACGAATGATACCAAAAATCAAACGATTACAAGAATATAGGAGATTACAAGATGTTTCCTATGGAATTAGTCGCTTTGATTGACCTCTTCTGCTCTGCTTGTCATCTAAAAATTGACTTTTATGGTTAGGGTATCAAAAATATGATCAAGCACACAGAAAACCCATTTTTAGGTTTTCTCTTTGAAATTTGGTCGATACGGCATATCGAGATAGTTGGATACGGCATATCAGGGGTTTCTTAGAGTAGGGACCACATCCGATATCTTCCAGAATATGTTATTACTTTATATTGAATACGGCGTATGGATGTCTCCTGGATACACGTTTGTATTGGACTTATGTAACTTGTGATTTCTTGTAAAGTGCAGGTATAGATATGCCGTATCTTCCTTGATGGATACGACGTATAGGATGTCAGAACAATAATCTTTAAATGTCTTTGTTTAAGCTGCAAAATGCGTGCCTTTTAGCTAATCTTCATAAAAGTACCCATAATTATTGCAAAATCTCAATATAAACGATTAAGTAACACTCTTGCAATTACATTATAGCAAAATGAGTTATTTACATGGGATAAATGATGCTATAAAAGTGGCGTTATTTGATGTCATCAAAAATCCCCCACTTGAATCCTACTTGTCCTCACGAAATAGGAAGATGAAAATACTCAAATCACTCAACTAATCTATGTGGTAATATGTAACTAATTCGCTCAATTGCATGGACCTGACAATATTGCAATCATAAGCTTGGCAAGGATAAACACACTCCACCACTAGAGCTAAGGAGGTAACAAGTTTATAAAGGTAAATGGGTTTTATTTATAAGGCTATATAGGGTTTGATCATTAATCTAGTTTCTATTCTACCGATACCAATATTCCAAGAAAAGAGACAAAAGACCATAATCACACACCCATAACGAAGAGGATTAGACACATATGACTAGCATGTCAAGATCTACACTCGAATTAAGCTCACGAGTAGACTAGTATGATATAAGTTAATGGATCTTCTATCTCACCAAAAAGTAATAAAACCAACAAAGGCGGACAAACCACAACAGATACATGCCAGATTAACGACGAAATAGACACATGTGATTGCTCGTATCCTCATTCGAATAAAATTAAGGGTTAGTGATTAAGAAAGGAAAATAATTGTTGTTAAATAAAAATTTACGAAACAAATAGACTAAGTCCTAACAGATAAGGTACAAGTTGCTAGATACTTTTTCTCGACTGTTACCACAATATAAAGCCAACTATATACATACATGTCTTGATCATAGATAAAAAACAACAACCTAAAGTTGAGCGTTCTTGTAACGTCCAACTCCAATCATCCATAAGATACAGACTTTTAACTAAGACAAGTGGCGATATCACCACTTTATACAAAACGTTACATGCAAAAATATTTTTATAAACATCTATCAACTAAATAATCGATCCCTTCAAATAATATCATTTGGATTTTGTAAGTTTTTAAACGAACCGACTATAAAAACTTCCCTTTTTCGTTGCAATTTTTCTAATTTTTTTGATATTTAAACATACTAAACTACGAATCTCGGTGTAATTTCACCATTTTCACGATCATAATAACTCCGGATAATTTCTTCGATAATTCTTCATTCTTTGGACGTACCAATAATTGCGATGGTAGTAAAAATATATGAGTTTGACTACTTTTTACATTCCCATTTGCAATGTGCAAATTTCTTCCAAACCGTACCAGAGATAGAAAATGACACAGGACACAGGAAATACATACTTTACACTTTTAAGCAACAGCAACTGAAAAATGGACTAATCCTAATAGGGTAGGGTAAGGTGGAACAAAACAAATTGTTGGTGTTTATTCTAAAGGATTGGCTCTATAGGTTTTTCTAGGGGTATCTTACTATTAAAATGAGAGTAAACAAAGGATTTATATGGGGGTTAACTAACTAGTGTAGTTATTTAATAACATGAGATATAAAGGCTTTTTTGGGTGTAATACTTAAGATTTTTTTTTACAATTTAAACAATTACTCCATCAAGAATCCATATACTCATATTGTGGTCTCAATAGATATACCAAGGCCAAGTTCTAAATCTACAATACAACATCACCCTGCAAACTCATATTTTTATAGGGTTTGGGTAAATATTTAGAAACGAATAAGGCTGAATTCTCACAATATCTAATAAGGGTTATGTGTGCAGGTTATGTAACTAGTAATTTCACAAAAGTATGCTTGAAATTTTTTAAAATTTGAGCATAATTTTAGCATTTTTATATGAAAAATAGGACAAGTAAAGTTCTAATTCTCATCCCTCACTTAAATTATACAACGTCCTCATTGTATAGATAAAATATTAACTAACAAAAATAAAATAATTAAAATGAGAAAACGTCCCAGCTGATGTGTTTGCCGTAGATCTCTAAGTCGAGTTTATGAGCAAGAATGTGTGTTGTAAATGCGTCTAAATTCCAGCATGACTACAACACACATAAAATTCCATACGATCGATACTTCACCAGGGTTATAACACCCAGTGTTTTCAGGTCATTTTACGACGTCGTTTAATTCACTATTTATTCTTAGTCTCGTACGCGTTTGCTTTTAAATTTTAATCGTTAAGTTAAATCGCGTAAACTAAAAATTATCAATCAACGTAAACCCAAATAAATTAAAATTTACGTCAAGCAAGCAATATATTATTTTTATGAAAGTAATAATCAACTTTTTATATTTTATTTTTATTAATCATGTAAAACGTTTACATTTCGCAATAAAATACATTTAGGCATTCACGGAACCACCAAAACTTATCTACGCTTCAACAAATACCCATTATTATACCCAATACCTATATTTAATAAAAACTTCACCCCATGTTAACGAATGTCGGACTCCTGAATTTTACATAAAAGCAACCAACTAGAAATCAAATGCTAGAAGTTTATACTTCTACACTTAATCTATATGTCATATAACTTCAAGTAACATAAAATATCAACTCAAAATATCTAAGACTCAACTTGATCATTTTTCTTCCTTAAATCACTCCCCATGTTTTCTTATGTCATTATTGTTTTCTAATAAAGAACTAGTCTTGATTCCAACTAGCTTCTTGTAGTATATATACATACATAACTAGTTAGATATCACACACAACTCATTTTCTTAACCAAAAACTTCACCCATTTCCCTCCTCTCTTCTCTTTAGGCCACGGCTCACACAACCATAAAGAAATAATCCATACAATTTTATTTACCAAGTATTCAAGTATTTTAACATCATATCTAAGGTATTACAAGAAGATTTGAATGCTTGATTTAGTGTTTAAAAATGTTAAACAAGAAAGGTTTAAGATTAAGGTTTCAAGTGAAATTAGGGTTTTCTTGATTTGGAAGCTTGGGTTTTGTTGATAAGTTAGGGTTTAGATCTTGTTTCTCTTCATCATACTTCATTCTAAGGTCATCTAGAAACCCTACACTCTTTACATTTGTGATTTTATATGTATATAATGTCTATGTAGTAAATCACCATCTATGATACATATTAACATGTAAAATAGATTTTTACACTTGATCATGGTTTGAAATACTTTATCATATGCTATATTGAGGTTAAGAACTTGTTATCATGGACATTACTTGGACAAATAATGGACTAGAGGACTTGTAACAAATCAACTAGGCTAAAAAGTTATAAAAACAAGTTTAAACATATTTTTAACAGAAAAATATCAAAAGGGTCTGTTTGATTTCGGAAAATAATGTATTTAATTTATATTTTTATAAAATACTACATGTTACAAGGATCGTAGGCATATAAAGAACTCGAAAATCCGAGCTATAACGAATAAGATACGCCATTTGCAAGATACGATAATAAATACCTTCATAAAAATAATTTTATAAAATTTACTGTTCACATCAGGTATTTTTATTTTGGAAAATGTCATAATTAGATAGAACTTTTAATTACAAAGCCGTGCTCGAAAGAATCACTAAAATCGGAGTTAAAACGAATAAGATACGACATTTACGAGTTTACGATAATTAAATTTTTAAAAATAAAATTTTAAAAATACATGAACAGTAAAAAGTACTATTAATCAGAGGACTCAAAATAAAAAAATGTAATATTTTGATATATCTTTCTAATACGAAAGCGTGGACATAAAGAAACTACGAAACGGGCTTAAAACGGGAAAGTTACGCCATATTTACTAAAGTCATATTTATAAACGTTTTTACGTTATAAGTGTTATTTCATAAATACAATTAGATGGTGATGTAGCTATATATAATTATATACAGTGTTAGATATTCAAAGTACTTAGTACTCATACGGCCTATAATTAATTAGGTTGCCTTCGGTCATACGCGAGACGTATACACTCATTTGATATCCATTTACCGTCCATTCACTCGAGGTGAGTTTATAGCCCCATGTTTTACTTGTTCTGCATATACTTTACTACTTTTAGAGTGAGAACATGCTTGTTACCAACTTCATTTACATGATGGGTTTGAATTTATTACATGTGCATTTACAATTCGTTTTACAAACTAGTCTACACACTCAATTACTTATTTTGAGATGATATACATTGCTTGTTTCACTTTATTTTTAAAAACAAGGATATTACTTTACTTTTACCCAAATGATTACGGATTAGCTTAAACGGATTGAACTATTAATTACTCAGATGGTAAGCGCGAATGTTATGAAATAGATCTATTCGGGTGATTAGCTATCACCGGGCAAACGAACGTTATAGCATGTCAGAGCACAACATTTACACGAACACGAACAGTTACAGTGCCCTGAATAAAGTGGCATATATATGAGTCTACGCAGCAGTTTCATGAATTTAGAGTAATCTTAATCATTGTTTTATACACACAGGAATATTTACGTTGCCTTAAATAAAGTGGCAATACATACTTTGAACAATAGGGGTCCAACTATACATACGTTTTTGTGACTATTTGGGGATTGAAATGGTCATGCATACTTTACAACTCTTTGGTTTATAACATTTATACATATGTTTTTGTGACTATTTGGGGATTGAAATGGTCATGCATACTTTATAACTCTTTGATTTATAACATTCATACATACATTTTAGGGAACATACAAGGATTGAAATAGTCATACATACGTTACAAAACTTTGGTTCAACATTTATACTTAAACAAGCCTATGAACTCCCCAACTTTATGTTTACACTTTTTAAGCATGTTTTTCTCAGGTGAATTAGATGCTTGGCTTATGTGATGTGTATTGGAGTCTAAATAATTCAAGATTTCTTTGCAAACGACACAGTTAGAGGTCGTTCTCTCATGACTTGAGCAATGGTATTATGAAGTAATGCTCCCGGAAACATATTCCGCTGCGACCCATTTTTGGGGGTGTTATAGATTGGTAATCAGAGCCAAGGTTATAGAGAACTAGGTTGCATTTTACCTAGACTATAACCGTTTTACAAATATTGCATCATACAAAAGGGTTTTAACGGGACATACATACACTGTTTGTTGCATTAGTTGGTCATACTAGATGCTTACATGATTTATATACATATTTATATTATAGTCGTATATTACTATAAGGGTCTTACATATATATATATATATATATATATATATATATATATATATATATATACACACACACACACATATGTGTTTACATTCTTTCACACATACTCTACAATTATTTATATAAGGGTTATCTATATAAATACTAGAGCATTTCTGTAACACCCCCAAATTGAGTCGCAGCGGAATGAGGGTCCGGGGCATGTTACTTCTGAGATCACTAGCACAAGATATATATTGAACGACAATTAAAAGTCGTTTTAAAACTGATACATTGGATTTAACAGAATGTTTACAAAAGCTCGAAGCTTCACTTGTTTACTTGTTATTATTACAAAGATTTCCAGCCCATAACAGATATACAAAATGTAATGCGACTAAATCTTTAATGCAGGACATCCAAAACATAACCACCAATGTATCCCTTTTTACACCCTGTGCCCTAATGATCTCCTGAAAAACATTGCATTTAAAACGTCAACATAAAGTTGGTGAATTTCATAGGTTTATGTAAATGTATAAGCAGGACCGCAAGACTTTCCCCGTGATAATGCAACAGATGCAGACATCACAAAATGTAATTACGTTTTCCTAAGCTCATGACACCGAAGCTCGACATAAATGAATACAATATATACATATTGCTTACATTGCCCGTGACAATGTTCAACCCGTAACATCCAAAATCAGACATGATATACGTTCGTTTCCAGTGATAGCTAGTCACCCGAACGGGGAGGTCAATCCCAAATAGATCTATCTATAATCATTCGCGCTCACATTCCAGTAATTAACAGTTCATGATTCATGGGCATAGTGGGTTATCGCTACTTAGGCAAAACGTAATCATGATAAAATGTACACTTGCGTCCAATTTGTAAAACATGCATATGTTTCTCACCCCAAAAACTTGTAAATCAATAATTGTAAAACATGGGGCTATGAACTCACCTTGAGTGAGTAAATTGATAATAAAATATCCCAAATAAAAACGCGTCACGCTAACGCCCGAATGCAACCTAGTTAATATAGGTCGAATCAGTATTCAAGTACGTTGTCTAACAACTACCATATATAATCCTATATAGTTATCATCGTACTATCGTTCGGGCTATCATAATTTAAGATGTCATGACATGACGTACGAGGAGCTAGGACACTTTAAATCGTAAATCCAACAGCTCGTCAATACGCCATCCGAAGAGGCCTCATTATGAAATTCCCTAGTAATATAGCACTTTGATAACTAATAACATATATATTTCTATATAGCTATATCACCATCTAATTGTTTAAGTGAAATCGTATTTATAAAGTAAAAACATTTATAATTACGCCTTTAGCAAAAATGACATAACTTTGTCTTTTTAATTCCGTTTCTCGCGTTTCTTACACCCACGCTTTCGTATTAAGACGAGTGATCAATATATTGCATTTTTAAGTTTCCGAGATTCTGTTGTGAATAGTGTTTTTACTGTTCATTACAGATTATAACTTATTAACGCAAAACCCGTAAATGTCGTATCTTATTCGTTATAGCTCTGTTTTTAGCGATTCTTTCGAACATGTTCTCATAATTGAAAGTTTTATCATATTATTGATATTTACAAAGTATAAGTTTCTGCCATGAATAGTAACTTTTTATAAAATTTGTTTTATAAAGTATTTAGCATCGTAAACTCGTAACTAGCGTATCTTCTTCGTTATAAATCCGATTTTCGAGTTTCTTGTCATTTTGGAATCCTTATGAGATGTACTATCTTTATAAAACCTAATATGGCTATTAACAAATTCGGACCAAAACAGAAACTTTTAAAGGTTGTGATTAAAACATGTTTTAAGCTTGATTTTTGTACCATTAAGCTTCAACACCTTGTTACTACTACTTTAAAACACTTATATCTTATATCTTACATATATTAGGTCCATTAGGTCATGTTTTGTCCGAGAGTGTCCATGAATACAAGATTAACATGTTATTTACACCATTTTCACTTGTAACTTATTAAGTTAACATTGAAACCCTAATTTGTTCATATACATGTTAATACTTAACCAACATGTTAAAACACTTATACATTCCTTTTAACATCATATTAGCATCCATGTAACATGTAAATAAGTTCACAAAACATTGATCATAAGTAAAAATCCCTTTCACATATTCAAAAGTATCCTAAATGGTGATTTAGCTAAATACAGCATATGAACACATAAAATCTTAGTTATGAAATGATTAAGCTTTTAAATAACCTTGTGTGGATGATTAGAGGCAAGAATAACAATCACACCCTTGTTATTTAAACCCTTAGCTAGTAAATATAAGATGAAACCCTAATTTTTCCCAAGTAAACCCTAGCTTCCTTTTCTTGCTTCCTTTCTTGCAAATGGTTAACCAAGCCTTGAAACCTTCTTAGAAAACCTTATATATGATATGAGAATGCTTGTATGAAGAAGTAAGACAATCAACGCAATGATTGCTCAAATAATAAATGATTTTGAGCCTTGGGTACAATATAGATCAAAGAGATTGATTTTGTGATTTTCTTGTAAAGAAATGTCTTGTGTGAGTTTTCTATGACTCTTGCATGCCTATTTATACTACTTGGTAGATATTATGGTGTCTAGTTGAATCCATGCAAGGTGGCAAGGATTAAAAGACTTAGGAGGAAGGTTGGAGCTTATCTTGGATAGACTTTGGCTAGTCATGGTTCAAGTGATGAAGATGCATGTAATTAAGAAATTGTGAAGGCATCTTAGTCTTATCTAGGCTATTATACATATCTTTGATTCCATATTGGTGTATAAATGTATCCATTTGAGGATAAATGTAGTAATAGATTAAATACAATGTAATAACTTGTACATTTAGGGTTGATTTGAATGTACTAATATAAGAAAATTGAATAAGTTGATAAATACATGAAGTTTTAAATAAACTTTAATATTGGTACAAATTTTGGGTATTTGATGAAGCGTAGATAAGTTAACGTGTTTTTCCGAAAGGCCTAAACGTACATAATCGTGGAAACTTAACCACTTACGTAACCAATAAAAATAAAATTGTGAAATGTTAATAAATTATCCTCTGAAATAATCATAAACACTTTCTTGATGTAAACAATTTCATAAAGTCGTTTAAATGCCCGTTTACATTGAATGATCATTTTTAGTTTACGCGATTTCACTTAATGGTTACGATTTAAAGCAAACGCGTAAAACCCTAAAAATAAATAGTGGATGACATAATGTCGAACAATGACCTAAAACACGAGGTGTTATAGTCTTCCATTGAGGTATCTCGGACTGCACTAACAAACTCGATGGTCTTTGATGTTCGGCCTTGACCTTAGCACAAGTCAAACATTTGCTAATATAGGTAGCGATGTTGGCTTTCATATTGGGCCACCAGTATAGTTTCTTCATATCCTGGTACATCTTGCATAACCTACGTAAAGAGATACGAGTATTTAGACTTGTGGGACTCGTGCATGATCACAGTCCTTAAGTCGCCATAACATGGTAACCAACTTCTGCCATTTAAGTACAGAGTTCCATCCGCACGTGGTTCCAACTTTTCTGTTCTAAGTTTCTCCAGATCTTTTGAATTCTCAACCAATATACCTCCAACATCCTCCTTCTTTTGATGTTGCTCTGACTCTCGGCTTAGTTTGAGCTTCAAGAATTGTTAGGAAGATCCAAGCCAATAGTCATCACTAAGCTTCGAACCCTAGCGGTTCTACGGTTCCTTCCTGCTCAGAAGCATCACATCAACTTCCGCCTTCCCTGGTGATAAAGAATTTCGCAATCGTAATCACTCAGCAAATCTAACCAGCGATGTTTGCCATCATATTAATTCCTTCTGATCAGATGTGTTTAATCTCGTGGAACATTGAACAACACCGTGTACTTAAGTTTCTGTACAGATGTGCCACAAATCTTTTAGGGCAATACACTACTGCCCCAAGGTCTAAAATCATGAGTCTTATAGTTTCTTTCCATGAATTTTAACTGGCGTGATGCATAAGAAATCACCGTTTTCCTCCTTTTGCATCAACACATGCGCCCAAACCCTTTCTTTGAATCATCGCAGAATGCGATGAAATCTTCACTTCCCTTAGGTAAGCCAGGATTGGTGCACTGCACAACTTCAGCTTCAACAGTTGAAAAGCTCTTCTGTTTATCGCCCCAATCAAACTTTACACCTTTATGGTTTTAGTTTGGTCATTTGACTTGGCGATCTTGAAAACCCTTTGAATTAATCTTCTATAATAGCCGGCAAGGACTACCAAAAATTTGGCGAATCACTTGGAGTTTTAGAGACGCACCAATCTTTAAAGATTCAATCTTGGCAGGTCAATGTGAATACCTCGACAGTCAATCACTGACCGAGGAATTGTACCCTGGAGATCCAGAATACTACTTGGAGACTTAGGCGTACCATTTCTCCTTCTCAGCAATTTCAAGATCTGCTCTAAGGTGTTTCTCATTTCCTTCTTCTTTTGGAGAGATCAAAATTTCATCGATGAAGACAATTACAAACTTGTTCCAGATACGTTGTACAAACACCCGTTTCATAATGTCGCATGACACACGTCCGGTGCATTAGTCAAACCAAAAGAACATGACTTGGAATTCATAGTGATCGATCGAGTCCTGAAACAAGTCCCTTGGGGAATGTCCTTCTTCTCCAGAACCTCAACTGTGATATACCCTGACCTCAGATCTAATCTTTGAATAAATACTCGATCCTTGCAGCAGGTCGAATAGGTCATCGATCCTTGGGAGTGGGTAGCGGTTCTTCATGGTCAGTTTGTTCAATTCCCTGTAATCGATGCACATTCGGAAAGACCCATCTTTCTTCTTTTCAAACAAAACTGGAGCTCCCCAGGGTGAGGAACTTGGTCTTATAAAGCCTTTGTCCGTAAGTTCCTGTAGTTGCTCCGCTAGTTCCTTCATTTCGGACGGTGCTAATCTATATGGTGCCCGTGCTACAGGTGTAGCACCCGGTACCAAATCGATTCGAAACTCCACTTGTCGAGTGGGTGGTATACCCGGCAAGTCCTCAGGAAAGACTTCAGGAAATTCTTGAACAACTGGCACATCTTCAAGTCGTTTCTCCTTTGACTTGTCTTCGTCTTTGGTTGCGGTGATATTTGCTAAGAATACGTGACATCCCTTCGTTAAATACTCTTGAGCCTTAGTACACGAGATGATGTTTAATCGGGTCCCGTGTTTATTGCTGCTTCCGTCACCACGAACGATTAAAATTTCGTCTCCAAAAGGAATACGAACGATCTTTTCCGCACAGACAATAACGGCATGGTACTTTGCCAACCAATCCATACCAATTATCACGTCAAAACTACCTAGTTCTACGGGCATTAGGTCTATGTTGAAAGGATGATTTAAGAGGTTTAACGTACAACCCCGGATAATAGTGTTTAACCCAACTATTCGCCCGTCGGCTAGTTCGACATTATAATCATGATCTAATGCAGTCGGAGTGATAACAATTCGAGAGCTAAATGCAGTAGATACAAAACTCCTATCGGCACCGGTATCAAATAAAATAGATGCATATCGGTTGTTTAGGAGAAACGTACCCGTGACGACATTGTTGTCCGGGTTTGCCCCTGCATTGCCCACGGCATACACCTTTGCCTGAGCCTTGGCATTTCCAGCCTGATTACCCCGGTTGTTGTTGTTCTTCAATTTTGGGCAATCCTTCTTGAAATGCCCTTGAGCACCACATTCAAAACAAGCCCTCTGATTAGCCCCAGTGTTGACATTTGGGGGACTCCTGCAGTCACGACCTAAATGACCAAATCGGTTGCACTTGCTGCATTTGGGAGCACAAGGACCCTCATGGTGATAGTTACATTTGGAACACAGAGGTTTAGGCCCTCCGTATGGTTTCCTATCACCATTTCCTGCGGCATAAGCTCTTCCAGTGTTTTGTCTCTTGTTTGGTTGCTGATTCTGGTTGTTCCTGGCAGTGTCATCAGACTTTCTTTTGTTGTCAGCCTGACGTTCAGCCCAAGTGTTGATATTTTTGTCCATGAGTTCAGTGGCGAACTCGATGGCATCCTGCATAGTTTTTGGCTTAGTCGCCATCACACTGCCATGGATCGTATCGGGCAAGCCACCGACATATTTCTCAACTTGGTCTATTTCTTCTGGAAACATCCGATCGCACATTAGTGCCAGTTCTTGGAAACGTTGGCTATAGGTTACCACGTCGTTACCCTTTACCTTCAAATTCCACATTTCGAACTCCAGTTTCTTAATTTCGCCCCTTGGGCAGTATTTGTCTGTCATCATCTTTTTCAGTGTCCTCCATGGCATTGCATGGGCAGCTTCAGGAGTAGTGGTCTTAACATGGGAGTTCCACCATGTAAGAGCATTTCCTTGCAGGGTACACGTAGCAAATTTGACATGGCATGCTACTGTACAGTTGCTTATGCTGTAAACAGACTCCATCTTTTCAAACCACTGAGTGAGTCCAACAACTCCTTCAGTGCCCTTGAAGTTCAAGGGTTGGCATTTTAGGAAGTCCGGGTAGGTGCATTCACGAGCTTGCACAGGCCTTCTAGCACCCGTTCTTGAAGTATGGCTATCATCGCCATTTCTGGTTGCATCACGTGCTGCCAGTGCAGCAGTAACGCCTTCGTTAATCATTGCCTGAATTTGGGCGTTGGTGACAGATGTAGTGGTATGAGTGTCTGTGACTGGTGTTGGTGTTGCATCTGGGTTTAACCTCGTGGTCTTTCTCTTTGGTGCCATTTTCTTTAAATCACAAGAAAACATAATACCCGTTAGATTTCATATAATCATAACTATGACATAACATATACACATTAAATAAAAACGAGATCACATCGCACAGTGAAATGTACAACTGTTATTGAAATTAACCATAGTATAACCAAATCGACATTTATTTAATATAAATTCGATTTCATAGATAACATAATCCGTCCATTTCATATATAACTTGGAAAAACATACATGTTCGGTTCAGATACAAGATGATTACTACACTTAGGTTACAAGACAAAAGAAACAACCTAAAGCCATACTAGCCGGGATATACCCGTAACACTTAGTATGCTGTACAAGGTAGATAATACCTGAACAAAAGACCTATACTGGGTAGCTAAACAAAACAAAAGATCTATACAGTCTGCTAGCTGGGAATAACCCATAATACTTAACAGGCTGCATAGCATAGCTACAACATAACCAAATCTAGGAACTGCTACCAGCCTCTCCTGGTGCATCAGGCTGTGCCGGACCTTTTGCGGGTCTAAGCTGCCTCTGAAGCTCGGCCATCTGAGTTTGTAGTCCTTTCAGCAACTCTAATGCCTTAGTCAACTGGACCTGCCTCTGGTAGTCTGCCTGTAGCATCTCTAAAGTCACAACCTGACTCTTACGGTCAGCTGCCTGCAACTGTGAAATCACTGCCTGCTGACCCCTCACTACAGAACGTAATGCCATAATCTCTGAACGTGTTATATAGCTAACCTCTATGGAGCGTTCCCATGCCTCTCGGGAAACCAGAGCCTCCTAATCTAGTAGTCGTGCAGTCTCATAGTGGTACTGACTATCATCAACCAATGTCCCAACACTCTGATATATCTGGGTCTGCCTGTCCTGAGTATCCACTATCACAACATAGATATCATGCGTGTCCTGCTCCTGGACTGCAGTAAGCTTTGTCACCCTAGTATTGACCCCTCCAAGGGTCATCGGTGCAACCTCCTCAACAGCCTCTCTCGGGTCTACCCAAACATCTCTAATCCCATAGCCGACCTCCTCGGCTCTCTGTTGTCTGATCTCGGTATCTATAGTACCGATAAACCTATAGTCTGCCCTACGACCTCTAATCGGTCTAGCGGCAGCAGCAGATGAACTCTCTCCAATCTCGTACCTAGGACCCTGAGTAGAACATAACCTCTTCCGAGGTGGTAAGCAAACCTCGGGTCTGTCCTCTCTACGGTCAGTAGAGAGTAAATGCAAGGGTGGTGTCCCTGATGATGGTGCAGCTGGTCTAGTGTGGGAGAGTATGATGGGTGGTGGTAATGGTGGTGAATGGGAAGTAGATGCGGCCTCGGCTCTCAGCCGGATCATAGCAGCTCGATAGCCCAACGGACGGATAGGACTAGCAGGTGGTGATGCAGGTAATACAGATGCTGGTGGTGATGCTGGAAGTGGGGGAGATGGTATCTGTGGTAATGGAGATGATAGTGGAGTAAGTGGTGATGGTGGTGGAGTGGTTAAGGCAAGAAGTCTCTCGACCTCTTCCCTAGGAGGAAGTGATATGGATGGCTCATCCCGGATAGATATCCTGGCAGTCATACGGTGTACAGGTGGGACAGAGTCGGCCGGAGCTGGGTGCTCCTCCTCCTCCTCCTCCTCCTCCTCCTCATCATCATCATCATCCCTATCAGCAGGGTAATCAGCTGGATCCTCCTCGGGATCCTCATCGTCCTCCTCCGGATCAGACTCAGGAACATATCCTGGTGAATCTGCAGTGGGTGAGGCAGCAGCAGGTAGTGGCTGCTCCTCGGCCGAGAGTATCTCATCCTCCTATGGCATGTACTCAGGGTACATCGGCTCAGGAACAAAGTCCAGTAGGGGTGGTGATTGCGGCTCCTCGGGGCCAGGCATGTAGTCAGGCGATGGTGGAACCTGATAATCAGCCATTATGTAAGCATATGGGTCCTCTGGCATAATGGGTGGTCCATCGACTCCTGGTGAACCAATGTCTGACCCATCCTCAAATGGACTGGACACTACCGTGTAGGTGACCGTGGAATCTTCTGAATCTGACATAACTGTATCTAAAAATCCAAAATAACTTATATTAGTATTTAATATAAGACTCTTATAGTAATATACATTTATATTATAACGTGTATATCAATCATGAATATCAATCATGCATGCACCTAGCCTAACCGACTAATGCACAAGTAGTGTATGTATGTATGCATGCATGTATGTCCCGTGAAAAACCCCTTTTGTATATAAGCAATGTTTGAAAATGGTTATAGTCCAGCAAAAACATTTTGACCTGGTTCTCTATAACCTTGGCTCTTGATACCAATCTGTAACACCCCCAAAATGGCTCGCAGCGGAATAAGGGTTCGAGGCATGTCACATCTTAGATCAATAACACAAGATATATATAGAACGACCATTAAAAGTCATTTAAAACTGATACATTGGATTTAATAAAGTATGTGTTACAAAAGCCCGAAGCTTTACTTGTTTACTTGTTATTATTACAAAGATTTCCAGCCCATAACAGATATACAAAATGTAATGCGACTAAATCTTTAATGTATGACTTTAAAATATAACCACCAATGTATCCTTCGCACCTCGTGCTTAATGACCTCCTGAAAAACATTGCATTTAAAAACGTCAACATAAAGTTGGTGAATTTCATAGGTTTATGTAAATGTATATGCAGGACCGCAAGACTTTCCCAGTGATAATGCAACAGATGCAGACATCACAAAATGCAATTACGTTTGCCTAAGCTCATGACACCGAAGCTCGACATAATTGAATACAATATATAAATATTGCCTACATTGCCCGTGATGATGTTCAACCCGTAACATCCAGTATCCGACATGATATACGTTCGTTTCCAGTGATAGCTAGTCACCCGAACGGGGAGGTCAATCCCAAATAGATCTATCTATAATCATTCGCGCTCACATTCCAGTAATTGACAGTTCATGATTCATGGGCATAGTGGGTTATCGCTACTTAGGCAACACGTAATCATGATAAAATGTACACTTGCGTCCAATTTGTAAAACATGCATATGTTTCTCACCCCAAAAACTTGTAATTTAATAATTGTAAAACATGGGGCTATGAACTCACCTTGAGTGAGTAAACTGATAACAAAATATCCCAAGTAAAAACGCGTCACGCTAACGCCCGAATGCAACCTAGTTAATATAGGTCGAATCAGTATTCAAGTACGTTGTCTAACAACAACTGTATATAATCCTATATAGTTATCATCGTACTATCGTTCGGGCTATCATAATTTAAGAGGTCATGACATGACGTACGAGGAGTTAGGACACTTTAAATCGTAAATCCAACAACTCGTCAATACGCCATCCGAAGAAGCCTCATTATGAAATTCCCTAGTAATATAGCACTTCGATAACTAATAACATATATATTCTATATAGCTATATCACCATCTAATCGTTTACGTGAAATCGTATTTATAAAGTAAAAACGTTTATAATTACGCCTTTAGCAAAAATGACATAACTTTGTCGTTTTAAGCCCGTTTCTCGCGTTTCTTACGCCCACGCTTTCGTATTAAGACGAGTGATCATAAAATCACATTTTTAGGTTTTTGAGATTCTGTGATGAATAGTGTTTTACTGTTCATAACAGCTATAAAATCGTTTTTATACTTTTAATTAACGTAAAACCCGTTTTAGTCGTATCTTATTCGTTATAGCTCCGTTTTTAGCGATTCTTTCAAACACGTTCTTGTAATTGAAAGTTTTATCATATTATTGATGTTTACAAAGTATAAGTTTCTACCATGAATAGTAACTTTTTATAAAATTTATTTTATAAAGTATTTAGCGTCGTAAACTCGTAACTAGTGTATCTTCTTCGTTATTAATCCGTTTTTCAAGTTTCTTATCATTTTGGAATCCTTATGAGATGTAATATCTTTATAAAACATAATATGGCTGCTTCCAAAATCGAACCAAAATAGAAAGTTTGAAGTTTTGTGATTTAGACATGTTTTAAGCTTGATTTTTGTACCATTAAGATTCAACACCTTATTACAACTACTTCACACTTCTTGCATTGCATCGATCCATGACGGTTCGGTCATTGCTTGTTTGAAGTTCTTGGGTTCTACTGAAGTAAGGAGGGCATCAAAATAACACCACATGGCATCAGTTTTGAGTTGCTTTCTTGTAGATACAGAGCGAGAAGGATCACCGATCATGTTTGCTATAGGATGATCCTTAGTCTATCTACTAAGGTGTTCAAATGTTTTCAAGACAAAAAAAGTAAAAAGAATGAAAAAATGAAGTGTGAATTAGTATTACATTAGATGAAGATCCTTGACGAAGATTCGTCGTGTGTTGTGAGATTCATTAAGTGGAATCAACATGAAAATGATGTTGTTAATCATTGGTGATTTTTCACAAACCTTAAGAAATGATTAGTTAGACTTTCATGTTACTTAGATATGAAGGAATCCTTATTAAAGAGATCAACCTTATCCCTGGAAGTTTTGACCACAATAGAAGCAGCTACATACTTTATTCTCTAGGAGTAGCAGCTTCTTGTGAAACTGGAGAAACAATAAAGAAAGAATGGTGGAGGGTACAAGTATTCATACGCCCATTATTATAAACAACACGATACCTAATCATCTCATATTAGTGGTCAAGTTAAGGTTTATTTGAAAACATTGATTTAAACCTATTCCTTGTACTGGGAAGTGTAGCATGAGTCATTCCTTGAAGACCCGGGTCCTGAACTGATAATATCATGACAGCCATAGTGTGTTAAGCTCATCGACACGTCTACGTGAATTATTTTAGAAATTATCCAGGGTTCTCAGATATAGAAACTGACACGCTATCTTAGGCAGGCGCATACACCAATGAACAAACCCAATGTTCTGCAATTGCATTACATTATACCAGGATCCTACTGTTCATTGGTAGGATCAGCAAAGTGAACCAAAGACGTGAAGCATAGATAAAGTCCGGTTTCTTGCTTGCAATAAGCTCGTATGAAGTTTGTTATCATCGTAGACGTATCAAGAACGGTTTTTGGGTGTAACAAGCATATTGATAGCTTTGGCCCAAGATAAACACAATGAGCTTTAGTAAAATATCAGCATAGTTTCGAGCAGCTTCTACAAGAGTCTGATTACTCCTTTCGACAAACACGTTTAACTTGTGTGAGTGCGAGATACAGAAGTTGAGTGCGTGATGCCAACCATTTTCATACCATTCACGAAGTGTCTATTGACAAACTTGTTTTCATTATCAGGGGGGGGGGGGGGGGGGGTGTGTGTGGGGGGGGAGGGGGGGGGGGGGGGTTTTTTTTCAAACATTTCCGACTGTGTCTTTCAAACAAACCTTGAAATGTTTACTTATACTTTTGGATGATGGCCGCAGGAGCTTCATCTTTTGTCTTCAATAATCTGACCCAAGTAAATCTTAAGTAACCGTCGACTATCACTAAGATATACCTTTTCCCGCTAATACTAGCCATACGCATCGGGCCACACAAATACATATACAAAAGATATCAGCGTTTCTTCTGTTAGTGTCTTCAGCTTTGCGGTGATGAGAGGATTTTTTTGCTTTTCCAAATGCACATGCCTGAACACAAATTAACTTTCCTGAAATTAATTCATGGAATTCCTCATGCAAGCACCTTTCTTTAGCTAGCTTAGTTCAAAGTACCAAAAGTTGAGATGAGATAAATCATCGGTACCATAACCACTCTAAGTCTTTACACATTAGGATGCAGAAGATAGATCAGAGAGATTTAAGCATGTCATCAAGAGAAATTGTGTACAAATTTGTGTCTTTGGACCCTGAAAGTAGATCAACACCTTCTAAATAAAGCAAGTGTTTTTCCAAAATGCAACTTCAAGATCTGCATCACAAAATTGGCCAACAACACACACACACACAGTTATGTCACATCTGTCCCTCAACTAGTATACCCCTTGAGATCAGTAACGTTTCCCAGCTGATCAGTCACCAATTCCCATAATCTTGCAATTGGTCAATTCCCGAATCTAACAGTACCCAGAAATTTACTAACAAAGTTCATGAGCTAAGAGCGATTCCCTGTCATGTGTTTCGACCATCCGGATCCAGATACCAGAGATACCAATCTGGCCAACTAGTCATGACAAGATAAGAAGATGATGAATATCTGATTGCAGGTGGACTCCCCAAATTTGCATTGGGTTACGAGTGTTAGCAACTTAGATTCTACAATCATAGCTATATACTCGAACCTAATTTCTAACATTTTGGGTTCCTGCTATAGACTTTTATCTCTGGTTTTTTGTATTTTATCTGAGTGGGAAGTGGTTTGCTTAGGCATGGCACTAAGTTATATTGAGGGAGCACGTAGTATACACGGGCAACGAGTTACCCAATATAGTGAAATTTCTAGCCTGTTGTTTCCACTTAAATCCACTTTCAGTGGAATACATGACCTGTACGGGTTTCCAATATTTTGTGTGTTTTTTTATGTTTCTTTAGCAGATTTAGTATGTTATTCCATTTTTGCACAAGATCAATAACTACATTTATCGAACCACCCATCCAAACATTAAGATTTTTTACAATGTAGCTCACAAAGAAATTTCAGAATTCGCATTTGACCGTGAATGCTTAACATCCACATCCCACCCAGGTTTAACAACGCCGATACACTTTATTCCACTTCCTAGGTGGTGCTCTACTTCTTTTCTTTTCTCCAACTTTGGTGTGATTGCGATATCCTATCATTCTTTATTATTACAGGAGGCTTATGTGTATCCACATTATTATTTACTATACAGGAGTCCTATCACTCCTGTAAGAAGACAACACATGTGTTGTTATGAATCTATAGTTATTAGAAGACTCGACCTGTGCCTCTATCCTTGAGAGGTACGAGGTTCACCAAACAAACATCTTACACGCTGTTCATAGGTTTGACAGTAACCTTCTTAGCACTAGGTGTTATCGCATTAGGGAACGTATCTTGAACATATACAAGCGACTCCTGAATTCTTGTGGCATACTTACAGGTAAGGTCTAACTTGCTATCTAAAGGTTGTTTTGCCTTAGCTTGTTCGACTATTTCCCAAAGAATATTAGCTTGTTCTTGAGTGTTCCTAAGATAGTGTATGTGAACTTCCCTATTTTGCAATAACCTAGGAGGCAACGGTTCTAAATCAAGCTTGAACATACTTGGAGCAATAGTGGTGGCAGAAGGTACGTGAATAACATTTTCAACAATTTCTTTCCCTTTTGACTTTCGTAAATCATTTTTAATGATGTTATCACAAAAACTTTATCTTGAATTTGAGCTTTTAAATCCTCATTTTCCTCAGATTTTAAGTTCAGTTTGTTAATTAAAGAGTCACTTTGTTCTTTATGACGAACACGTGTCTGTTTGATTGAGTTAAACTGATCTTTAAAAACCTGTTACACATGATTAATTTCATTACAAAGATGTTCGTTCTCAGAAAGCAATTTTGCCACACTATTTTCCAGTTCCTTATCTATGGGCTCAAGATCACATTTATCAGGATTAACATTCTCTTCCTTGGTATTCTCTCTCAAAGATTTAATAGTATCCTTCAACTTACAATTGGTCTTGTCTTTATCTTGTAGCGGAGCTTTCAAATCATTGATTTCAAAATATTCTTGAATTTCAATAGCATTTTGATTAACGCAAGATTCATCATTTTGAAAAACTTCTTGTTGTAATTGTATTGATGCTTCGAGAGAAATACAATGTTTTTCAAGTTGTGAATAATTTTTCAAAAAATCATTATATGCTTGTTTTGATTTGGAAAGCTCATCATTAAGATTCAAACACTTTTCACATGATTCACACTCTTGCATTTCCATATTCACATAATCATTATTCAAAGACATAGAATTCATCACAGTTAACATTACATCTTGAGACATGATTTTTTATAAGAGTAGATCATTTTCCAAAAAAATTTCTTTTTTAGCAATTTCCAAACATTATTTATCAACTAAAGACTGTTGAACAACCGCGTCCATTTGGTCAAAAACTGTTTGTACTTTCGTTATTTCATTTAGAAGATCTTTATCAAACACATTGAAGATGTCTTTTAAAGATTTTAGAAATGGAATAATTTCATTGTTAAAAACAGTTTTAGTATGTTTAAACCCCCATTCACCTTCTTCAAGAGCATTAGGTGTGGTCCTCTTCTTCATAAAAGAGTCAAACTGGGTGAGGTGGAATTTGAACTTTTTAAGGCTTGCATTCACCAAACTCACCTTAGGTAATTCACTAGGAACTTCCACTATAACAGGTGGTGTGAAAGAAGATTCAATGGATGGATTGAGTATATGAAACCAAACGTCTTGTTCAGCCGATAATTCTTGTTGTGGAGAAAAACGTTTTTCAAAATCATCAGCTAAGCCATTTAGATTTTCATAATCGATAGGTTTGTGAGAAATTTTCTTTGCAATAACTTCAGGATCTTTTGCTTTTTTAGACATTTTTGATCGACTCTCTTCTTCCAAAATCAATGTTTCTTCATCATCAATCACAGGCATAGCAACATGTGTATTAGATAAAACAACACCAACATACAAGGTTGGTTTCATATGCTGAGCTTTCCTAAGATAAAACAGATTTTGATAACCTAGAGCTTGTTTATGTATATTATCATAAAATGCTTGTGGCTTAGTTAACATGTGCACTGTTTGAGCAGATTGACCCACTTTACAAATGATATTATCAAGTTCCTTAATCTTCTTTTCTAAATCAATTTCATTTTCCATATATTTATCTTCTTTTTCTTTGGATTCATTTTTGAA